>CAEFZX010016631.1:42500-125365 GCA_903066825.1 Alfaro cultratus | reverse complement strand
ATCCATCCATCCATCCATCCATCCATCCATCCATCCATCCATCCATCCATCCATCCATCCATCCAACCATCCAACCAACCAACCAACCAACCAACCAACCAACCCCCTTGTCCCTAGTGTCCAGGGCAACCTGTCACCCTGGACTGGTCACCCTGGACTGGTCACCCTGGACTGGTCGCCAGTCTGTCACAGGAACTGGACCACAACTGCATATTTAAAACATAATGATAGTTTCACAATGCATTCGCACTTCTGATGGCATCTAGATTATTCAGTTGTAAACATTGTAGTGCAAAATGTTAATTCATAAAAAAAAAAATTTTTTAATCTCAACATTTATGTAATGTAACTGTATTTATGTTACACTATCAGATACGTAAAAGATGATGCTGGACGGTTCTTTTCCCACTGCAGCTTATTTTTCAAAGCCATTAAAAAATGTTTGATCAAAGTATTAGTGTTTCACTCCATATCATGCAGATAAATACATTGCTATCCTTTGGTATAGTTAGTATTGGACACTTCATAGAAGAAATACTGTAAATGTCATATTACCCTTCTTGACATAAGAACTGGAAGCCTGAGTAGGCCAGTCTTTAACCCCCCGCTTTAAAATGACTGCATGGTGTTAACTACCATCTTTTTATTCCCTGATCAGCATTATTAGCATATATCAGGTCACAGAGGAAATCACTGGCTTCTGTAAAGGGTAATTAACCAATGTAAAAAAAAATAATAATAATTTTAAAAAAAACACACAGAAAGCTCTTCTGAGTTTTCCAGAAGCATACCCATGTGGCTCAAACACTCTGAAGTGAAAAGAAATAAATAAAAAATATATTTACGTCAGGATTCGCCACTCTAAGGGACAGCTGACTGTTAGCATGAGATAAGAGACCAGAGAGATACCTGGAAATTGCGAAGACTGCTGAAATGGTCTTGATGTAACACCATGAATACTGACATGGGTCCATTTTCATTTAGTGTTTTATTTGACAATTCTCCTATTAGTAAGCGAGTATGCTCAAAGATTACTGATAGGATTAGAAAATATTTCCATCCAGTGTTGCATTTTCCACCAAGAACTTGTCCAGATGATGGGGGAGTCGGGCCACAGAACTACCTAAAGGCTCCATCCATGTGTGAAAATGAAGTCTCATGCTCCCTGAACCCTGAGTCTTTCTCAGTGTGAGCCCTATGTCATGTCAGAATATTCCCATGTCATCAGCAAAGAACAAATTCATGGTTAGACTATCCAATCTTTGTGCTCCCTGGAGATTGAAGAGTTTTTCTCTCGGATTAGTGGTTTTCTTATAGCAACAAAGCCGTTCAGTCCCACAGTACCTTGTGTTCCCGTCATATCGTTCATGTGGAAACACTCTCACCTTACAACCTTGAGTTGTCCTGTTGTTTTTCTTCAGTTCGCCGATCACAGTCACTCAGGATTCACAAAGTTTCCAAAGTTTTTCTGGTCAGGCAGTGTAGCTTGATTTTAGGATACTGTGTTTCCCGACACTCTTTGCACATGCGAACATGCCCTACATTTTGCTTTTACTGATATCCCAAATTAAATGAAATTGATTAGATAGGAACAATGCACATTAATTTAACATTTTTGCAAATGTGCCAGAATTAGCCAAATGGCTGTTTTTTATCTGTTGTCCTTGGACAATAAATCATTTATCTAGCTAAAAACAAATTTTACACAAACAAGGTTAAGATGACTTAACTGCACAAATTTTGTCAATATATACAATAAATACAGTCAGTATAAACAGTCAATAAGAAACAAAGGAAACCACGACAAAAAGAGTCTAAGAAATGACTAAAACTAAAATGAATAAAGATCTGAGTCCCAATTCAAGTTACCCGTGTGATATTCTGAATCCGGAAGAGTCGGATGATGACGTCATCATCTGCAGTCCTGGACAGGAGCTCCACGGTCATGGGGCCGAACTGCTGGATCCCAGGCTCTGGCCAGTACTGCAGGCAGGGCTAGCAGGACAAGGGAGGCGAGGCGGGGAGGGAAGGCAGCAGGTCATTAGCCCACAAAACAAATCATTATGTCAGCATCAAGAGATGGGGAAGCCACTTTACAAGACACCTGAGTATTGACAACAGATACAATTAGCCTAAATGACAATGATTACCTGCAAACAGACGCTGTAAATTAAACGAGCAAGAAAAAAAGAAAAGAAGCACTCATGATGGGAACAATTCTTCACAACGGCATCAGCCTCCAGGTTTGAATTATTCATGAGTTCCAATCATTACCATTAGTACATTATAAATTAATGAAGTGGGAGACCTTGACTGTACCCAGGAGAGACCAGGAGCCAGCTCAGAATCTGGATCGACTCCAAACATGACTCCCCCTTCACCCCCCTGCTTCAAAAACACTTCCCACCTCACAAAGGAACAACAACAACAACAGCACCGCCGCCAAACCGCTGACATGTTCTGCATTGACTTCTGGGATGAGCTCAGGACCCCTGGAGTAGGAAGTGATAGCGGTGACGCGGTGACAGAAGGGTATTAGCAGGTGACATTGAGCAGAAAGAGAGATAAATATTTATACATCCAGGCAGGAGACAGACAGCCGTGTTCCCTCCACCGCCAGCCTCCCACCAACTCAGGAGGACAAACTGAGCCAGAGAGCGAATATTTGAGGGGCGAACTGGTAATCCATGGCCAGGCGGAGGGAAGGAGACGAGAAGGGAGTGACAGTGGAAGGAGGGCAGGCTGCAGCTGACAGGCATGGTGGAAATGTTGAGCAGCGATGAGACATGACACGCTGACAGGGCGGCGATAGGGAGACGCCTGAACAAACCTTCCCGAGAGCCAACATGGAGGAATGAGAGCGAGTCAATGGTGTGAAGGCAAATTAAACACGGGGGGCCTTAATGCAGAGTGGAGAACAACGAGAGGGCAGCGTTTGATGACTGAGCTGTGAGTCACGCAGGGCGGCAGCTCTTTAGTTTAACCTAAACCAGGACAAGGTTTCCTTGTTCCTTCCACGTCGTCTAACCCGTCCATCCTGACATGCTACAGCTGGTTTCACTTTGTATTCATGGAGTTTAAGGACTATAACCCACGTGACTAGCTAAAATCTGTGAATACCAGTGAACCACACTCTAAAAACTTTAAGAACTGCTCAAACATAACATAGACCTTAAGATGCAATAAAACGTACTGTGGAAATCATCGTAGTTTGAACACAGAAGCTAATAGCTACAGTTTTCCTTATCAACATTCTTAGCCTATCAGAGGTAAGAAGAAGAGATGCTGCTCCTGGATTGGCTGATTTACAAACATGAGCCAATAGAGTGAAAAGTAGCATTGTGCGTAGGTATCTCAGTTTCCCAAACTGCATTTTTTTTAATATATATATACTTTAGATAAAATAATCCATAAATAACCAGATTGCACACAAAAATTCATATTGCAGTTTAAGCGATAAAAAAGGAACTGAGTTGTTCTTTACTAGCATTTTTTTTCTTTCATTATTTCTTTTTTATTTCTGCCACTGCAGAACCGGGCAATTTTTTTTTTTATCAGATTACTTGACTAATAATCATAATAATCGATAGATTACTCAATTACTAAAATAATCGCTACTTTAAATAGATACACACGCAGGTAAAACAGTGAGTTAATGTCAGTGGTTGATCTTACCCAGGCAGAGTTGGACTGGTTGAGCTGGTTCAGCATCACCACCGAGGTGCAGCTGTAGTCGTATATGAGCCTCCAGAAGTCGGTGGTGGTGCCGGGCAGCGGGTGCGGCGTCACCACGAAGGCAGCGGGTCGGAGGAAGCTGTCGGCCAGCGCTGCGTTGATGTAGTTGCTGCTCTCGCCCTCGGTGGTGACGAGGAAGGCCAGGGAGCGGTCCGGCGGCAGAACGTCCATACTCCGGTTCTTCTCCCGGTTCCTGGGCATCAGGGAGACGCTGCACTCCTCCACGTCCAGGTGAGGAGTCACCGAGTTCAGGGTCTGGAGACAAACGAGCAGGGAGAGGAAGAGGAGGAGAGGTCATTGAAAAGGCCGCGTTTGTTTTCGGTGAACGACCGTACGTTTTACATGAAATGATAAAGCTCCAGATTCAGGTTAAAAATGTGAATGACGCACTGTCTCTTTAAGACCAGATGAGTCAAAATTAAATCATACACCCAGGAAAGCATTCGTAGTCACTGATGAGCAACAGAGAAACAGAGCAAATGTGTTAGAAATAGAATCAAGAATAACTCATGATAAATGTGATAAATAACATTGGTGTTAATATATTAGTAGAATGTAATGGTGTCCTCCATGTTGCTGTCTGGAAAACGTTAAAGTGTTTCAGTTTTTTAAGTAGGAAATTGCTTACTTGTATTAAAACCTAAGTGTTTTTCTACAACTTATTCAAAGAAAAAACTATGTTGGACAATAATAAATAATAAAAATTATTATTTGGATTCCATTCCTCTGATTTGGACGAGGTGTAAATGTTATTTCTAAGGCAGTTTCAGAAAAGCAAAGAAACTAAGAAGAAAAAAACCTGGAAAATCTGTGTAGTCTGAATATTTTGCACTTTTCTTTCTTTTAAAAAATAAAACAACATAAAAAGATAAAACTTTAAACCGATGGGTTCATGTTTGGACCAGTCATGGAGTGTCAACAGAATATTAAAATCAGAGGTCACTGTAGAGGTCACTAACATAAAGCTTATAAAGTTAGTGAATAGAAAAGTCCACTAAGAGGTTTTATGGTCATTTCATATGTTTGCAGCTCTGGTTGTTTTACTACAGAGATTTTTGGGTAGTAAATGAATCATTGACAATGTTTGCATACATTTCTTTGATCATTTAAAGTCATTTTTTAAAATCAATTAACTCATAGTCTGCTCTACTAAAGTTTGGTCGGGTGCATCTACCACCAGGTCAGTTGTTTAATTTACTCTTCAGTCTTTTTCTGTCCATTTTCAGAGACCAAAATAAACAGAAACGTATTGGAAGTCTTCACAGTACAATTCAATTCATACATTGGCTGTTCTGTTCTTAAAGATGCATCAATATGGATGATTGATGCTTCGCTGCTTAGAGAAGAGATATACTATATGAGATTCATACTTGTTTATATCAACATGTGACAACGTGTGTTCATTTTAAACCGAAATGAATGAATGAAATAAATAAGATTTTGACTTATCAAGATTTTGATACAACATTAAAATAAGTAAATAAGCAGTTATTTAAGCACATATGCAATAAATGAGGGTGTGATTAAATCTACCCTTAAAATCAGTAGAAGAACCTCCTTTTTGAGACTTAATAAAGACTTTGTGTTTATTAAGTGACATGAAGTGCAAATTCTATGGCTCAGAAACCTCACTGCAGCACAGACTTTTCTTGCCAAGAATAACATTTTTAATTATCCTGCTTTCCAAATGCCATTGAAAGCAGCATATAAACACGTTCAGGGTGTAAAATGCAAACCTGTGATACTATAATCAGGAAATCTTGTTAAAGGGGCAGTATTATGCATTTTCCAGGCACACAGTGCCATTTTAAAGCACAATCAACTGTTAGTTTCTGTTGTTATAAAAATGCTGCATATATCAAATATGACTTAAAAGAAATTTAACGTTGTAATTTAATGCCTTGAAATTTGGCGCCTGTCTCTTTAAAAACTCCTGCTCTCCCTGATACTCCACCTTCAGGAAATCATCATAACATGGCTCTTCCATTAACCCTTTAACAAGGTTTTTACCAGCGTTTCACTGAGCAGTAGTTCCTATAATGAGCTCTGCAGATACGCAGTTCCGCCAGGTGTTGCTGATTGCTGCTGGCTAGTCTGAAGGAGCTGAGTGGAGGAGAACTGCTCCGTGAGAGGAGGAGCTGCGTCTCAAAGACGGAGCTATGTCCACCCACAGCGGAATGGTTGCCATGGAGATTAAAAAGTTTCTCAAACATGCATGAAAGAATCAAAGCGACACTCCAGGTTTGTTTTTGATGAGAAAATAATATTATAACATGATGTAAAGCCCCAATAAGTCGATTTTACATAATACTGCCCCTTTAATGTTATTTTACTTCCGCTTAGAAAATGTTGCCATGATGAAGGATTATATAAGAGTTGCAACAAGTGAAATCTGGTAAAAACGTCCAGAAAACAGAGAACAAATCCATTTCGGTTGAACAGGAATGTCTGTGTCACCTGATACTCCTCTCTGAGCTGCGAGGTGTTGCTCTGAGAATCCACTTTCAGCATTTCCTTGTAGGCAGGAGCAAACTCAGACACGGGGATGCCGGTTTCTCCACACAGGCAGGCCTCCAGGATGGCATCGTGGATGAAGACGTACTGCTCCTGACAGACAGACAGACAGACAGACAGACAGACAAACAGACGTTCAGCCCCTCCCTGCTCACCACAGCGAGGCCCACTCGCCGTGAACAATGGCCAATTTAATTACCGGCCGCCGAATGTTGACGAATAGTTGTCAACTGTCAGAAAACTCCTCACATTCCCTGTGCCGAAGCTTTACTTCCAAGCACAGGACTGTCAAAAAAAAGCCCCAGAAAACAAAAATACGCAGGACTCATATCAGAAAAGCCACACGCTGCCTACAGGCGCCGTTTCAATAACATCAAGAGCTGGGCAATTAACCAGGAGGCTGGGACAAACAAAGGCAGGGAAACATTCACAGCACCGGACCTCGTTCACCGGATTTATCTGCTTTCATGTGTGTGCACAAACATGGACGGAGCTGCAGCTGAAATACATGTTTAATAGAAAAATAAACTGTAAATGTTTTGGGTTTTATCAGGCTGCTTTCCAGGCCTGTTAAAGCTGCAGTGTGTAACTTTTGCAAACAATGTTTTGACATATTTGTTAAAACTGTCACCATGTACGATATGAGACAAATAATCTGTGAAAAGATCGATTACCTTTTGAAGAAATGCACCAAAAACAACCAATCAGAGCCCGGAGGAGGAGCTCAGTGCTGTCAATCAAATTAACCTTGTGCTAATAGTGGAGAAACAAAAAAAATCTAAAAAAAAAAATATATATATATATATATATGTGTGTGTGTGTGTGTGTGTGTGCATGTGGGGTGGGGGGGTGTTTGTGTGTGTGTGTGTGTGTGTGTGTGTGTGTGTGTGTGTGTAAAATGAAGAGCCCACTGCACTGAACCCCATTGAAAGCCTCACGGTTATTTCACCAAATATTGATTTCTGAACTCTTTCTGAGTTAAACTGTAGAAAGCACCAAGTTATACTCTGGTGACATGATTACCTCTCATATGACTCATATGACATATTGTATAACAAATTGGTCATCAGCTTCCAGAAGAATCGTAAAGCCAGTTGAAATTACATCTAATTTGAGTTTTCCTCTGGGGTTAACAAAGTATATTCATTCATTCACAAGTGTTAAAGGTGCTTCATTAAAAACCCAAACCATCATTGCCAGATAGTCCAAAAACATGAATGGTTAACTTGGAGCAAACATTGTAAAAATATCAAGATTTTGTCTCAGTTTATAAAATATTTAATGCCTCTGCTCCATTTCTATTAAGCTACTTCTTCCTGTTTTGCTTTCCATAGTTGGAATACATTCAGTGTAACATGAGGGACCTTTCACTTCTCATTTCATGAAAAAAAATCTTAGAAACTGGCTCTCGGAAAGCAAGCATGTCAAGATCGATTATATGCAAATATGTATTGATTTTAATGTTGTTTTATCCATTTTCTTGTTGTTCTTGTTGTGTTATTGTATGGTTTTTATCCCCGTATCTATTATTGTGCTTTAACATCAACCTACCAATGGGTCTATGGACAAAATTAGCCACATATTGACATGAGATTTTAGCCATTTTTAAAAAAAATAATAAACTTCAGCTAATCCATACAGAGCTGAACGCTGTTTCCAAAGCTTTTCATGAGCATAAAGATCATTGAAGTGGAAGTGTGAGAAATTCCCCAGCGTGTTTCTGCAGTTGCTTCATGTTTTCAGGATCAAACCTGTCAGCAGGGCCCGTCCTAAAGCGTCTCCGCCGTCCCACTCACTTCAGTCTGGATCATGTTGATCCGACGGGAGCACAGCGTCTTCACGCAGTTGTAGATGTCCACCACTCCTTCACATTCGGCCATATCCAGCATGACGTCCAGCACGATGTAGCAGCCAGTCCGGCCGGCGCCCATGCTGTTACCGGGCAGAACAGAGCAGAGGAGAGGAGAGGAGAGGACGGACATGAGCCGCTGCACACTGTTCAAACTGAGAGAATCCTTAATCCATCTTACAAAACTAAATATTTATAAAAAAGAAATCTAAGACATATAATATAAGATTATTACATTTTTTTTAAATTTTAAAATAAAGACAAAAAACATCAATATTTTTATCAACTTTAACAGAAATAAAACCATAAGTTATATTTTTAATACTTTAACAAGTTGGATAATACATACAGAAATAAATCATCAAAGATTTTTCCTTTTATTTTTGGAAAAATAGGAGATATTTTTATCTTTATGTTTCAAATTTGTTTTTGTAATTCTATATACAGTTGAAACCAGATATTTAATCTGAAGAAAAAAACTGAAGAAAAAAACTTTTTGTTTTTAATCACTGTATGAAGGTAAATCAGACCAGACTTTTCTTGTCTTAGTTTTTTTTAGAATGACCAAATAATTTATTTTTGCTAAATGCCGGAAAACTTGCTGTGAATATTTTTTAGAGATTGTTTTTTTTTGTCACTTTTGTCCAGTTCAAATATTTACATATATTTTGGTCAGCACCACCAATAATTATCTTTTAAACTGTATGATTGTGTCAAAGCTTTTGTTTCCTTCCTCAAACGTTGTACAGATTAACAGACATGTGAGTTAACAGGAGGCCGACCAGCATAGAATGTATGAAAACGTTTGAATTCAAGGAAAGTTACAAGGAAAGTCTGGCATTCAGCAAATAGGAATCAATTTTGGTAATTCCAACCACGTTAAAACTAGAAGTTTGGTCAGATTAAACTTGATACAGAGAGAAACAATGTGTGTGTCTTTAGTCGGTGTAAATATCTGGCTCCAGCAATAGATATTTTCATTTTTAACCCTTTAGTTCCAATGGGAGCACACTTTGTGGTTTTCTTGTTGACATCTTTAAATATTCACATAAGCAATAAATAAGTACATTAATCAAAAATCAAAGAAATAAAATCCTGATGTTGGTGTTTTTAAATCAAGACAAAAAAACAATAATAATTTAAATAAGTTCAATGCACATTTCATATTGTCTGCAAGCTAATTTCTTCTCTTTTTACTCCAGGTGATGTGTAACATGGGCAGACAGACAATCAATTTTAGGTCATAAACACAGAGAAACGTGGTTTAGTTTCAGTTGGACCCAAAAGGGAAACACCAGGCTGCTGCTGTTCCTTTGAGCCAGACGAGCTGAAGGGAACCGAACCCGGCACCTGCCAGCCTCCATCAGCTCTCAGCTGACGTGATGAAGATCACGTCTCCACCTAAAGCCCCTTACTGATGATGACGATGATGAGTGGCTGCTGCCTCTGACCGTTTCCAGGCTCTCCTGTGTCAGATCATCCACCCGATTCTGAACTCTTCATCACACCCACTGTTTGCTATGCAGACTGTCAGATCCATGTCTGACTGTCATGCTGCATCATTAGTGCTACATGGGTGTAATTCAGACAGCGGGTCATGGCGCTCTGTTTGTGCAAGACGTGGAGAAAACGGGCCTGTTGTTCTGCAGAGGAGTACAACTGCAGGACCGCTAAGTCCTACTCTTTTTTTAGTTGTTGCAGACTTAATGAACTGTCGGCTTCTGTGTGAGAAAATGATTTGCATGAACGTTGAGTATATTACTCATGCAGATGGCTTATTACGAGATGGCTCCCCTGAACAACTCACAGTTGGCAGGGGGAGTTTATAGCAGCTTAGCTTTCACTTTTTCTCTGTTTTTTCTTTTTTTTCTATTCGCAGGCATCATGTTACAACTAGCAGCTTAAATGTATTATTTAGGGGATCTCTGTGATAGACCAACACAAAAGAAGGTATAATAGACAAATGGAAAGTCAGAAAAAAATATAAAAAATATAGGAAGAGTTTAAGTTTCAAGCAATTCAATTCAAATATACTTTATTTATCGCAAGGGGGAAATTGAATGTAACTTCATATAGCCAGTATGTATGGAGATGCTGTGGGCAGGAAGGATCTCCAGTAGCAGTCAGTCTCTCAATGAATCTGAAAAGGCCTCTGACTGACACTGTTACTGTATGACAGACTCATCAGTGGTATAACATGCTAAAAGCTTAAAATCAGAGGTGTGCACACAAGTCATTACTATTATAAGTCACTACTATTATTACTCACTAATAGCAAGTGTCATTACTGTTTCTATTAATTATGACTTTGGTCTTGACTTGAAAAAAATGTTCAGCTATGACTTGATTTGGACTTAAACTTGTTTAATTGAAGAGACTTGATATTTGATGTAAAATCTAAAGTTTAGAACAGAAATGATTTAAAAAGTAATTCATTTCCCTCATCCTATATTAAACTCAGACAGTCTCTGTTCTTCCACACTCTAAGACATAAGACTTTTATCTGTCATCATGTTTATAGAACATAATGAAATCGCAGTGGTACCCTCAGTGATGAACACATAAATAAATCAAGTCTTAGTCAGTCCTCAGGTTGCAGCACGAGGGGGTAGGTGTGTCTGCAGGGGGGCAGAGAGGATGCAGGGTGGACTGATTGATTTCACAGCTCTTGGGGAAAAAGCTGTTGTCTAGCAGCGTGTGTGTGTGTGTATGTGTGTGAGTTTCAATGCATATGTGAACACCAAGCAGAAAGGAGACCGCTCTAAAAGCAGGAAGTGGACTATAGTCCAGGGCATTCTGGGTAAATAAAATCAAAACAACTGTGTGAGTCTAGCAGTAGCAGGAGAAATTAGAAATAGTTTGTTGTGTGTGTTTTTTTTTTCTTTTTTACAAAAGACAAAAGAGATCCTTCAACTCTCCGCTCCACTCCATGTTTCTTTATATTTTGGGAAGAAGGATGTCAAACACAGTGTCTTCTTCAGAGGTTTTTAAGTTGTTCCTTCAGTGGTTGTTGGTACAGCACCACTACAGGTAAGAAGGGAAAGGTGATAGGTGATAATGTTTTCCCTGAAAAGCAGCCAATCCAGGAGCACCATTCATTTCCCTTGCTGCTGATCGGTTGTAACTCCAAGAGTGGAGACAAGAAAGACTGTAGATGCTAGCTTCTGCTGCAGTACTAACACAATTTCCATTGTTCATATTAATGCATATTAAACTCGGACAGTTTAATATGTCTGAGTTTGGTGTTACCGAGGGTCCACTGTGAAACCCCCATCAATGATACCAGCAGGTGAAAACTGCATCGTTTATTGACTGAAGTTATTTAGACTATATTTGTTCGATGAGCTGGAACTGAACCATGAAGGTAGACGTACCTGCAGTGGACGACCACAGGTCCAGCGTCGGGGGGTGTGGAGGCCTTGACCCGGCGCAGGAAGGCCAGCAGGCCCGTGGCGTGGTACGGCACGCCGTGCTCAGGCCAGGAGGTCAAGTGGAACTGGCACACCTCGTGCTTAGCAGGGTAGCCTCTCTGGAAACCAGTCATGTAACGCAGCAGGTAAAGAAATGAGCGCTAGTGGTGTTCTCACAAAGAAACCAGTTAGTCTGGCATTATATTAGCATGGCGATCGGACTCAGCAGACATGATGAGAGTTTCTATTAAAAATAATGAGCATGACTCACCCGCTCCATGGCGAAGGTGCGGACTGTGTACTCTGCCAGGGTTTCCGTCTTCAGTAGCGTTATCTTAATGTCGCCGTACAGCTCAGTGTCTTCAGGCCAGTACTTAAAACACCTCATCTGGACATTTCAAAGTTATTTCAATACATTTGGGAAACAATAGTAGAATCTTGTAGACTTGCTACAGTATCTAATGACAGAGTTTATACAGATTTGACAAGGTCACATTTAAGATTTTTTTAAGACCTTTTGAATGTCACTTTGGCAGAAAAAAAAACAACTAACAAACAATAAAAGTAGGAAATGTTTGGAAGATCCTGCTGTATTACACTGTATATGGTGCTCCACAACCTTAACTCCCATAATGCTAAGACCAAATTTAACAACTTCCATTGAATTTAAAAAGTTTTAAGGTTCTAATTTTAGATAAATTAGCGTAAGACATTTTAAGGCTGTGCAGACACCCTGATCAAGGTCAGAGGTCAAGGACACGTACCCGGCCCACTTCCACCAGCTTGGTGAGCATGACAATACTGAAGCAATTCTCCTGCCAAACCATCCGCCAGAAATCATAGATCATCTCCTGCTTGGGGCCTGCAGAGGTGAGGCGGCGGGGAGTTGGAAATGCAGGTGGCAGAGGCGGAGCAGGAGGGAGAAAAACACGACAAAGAGAGGAAGTGATGGAGCAGGATGAGGGAGGTGGAGAGATGAGACATAAGTCAGAGGAAATAGCAGCAATAACCATCAGCGCAGAGGCAGAGAGTGTAATCCACACCAGCCAGCGGAGCAACAATGTATCATTCATGAACTATCGGCGGCTCTCTGCTCGTCTTCCGCTGTGGGGAGGAATGCCACTTTAATGCAGCCACAAATCCACAGGCGGCGTACAAACAGCCTCGGGT
Source organism: Alfaro cultratus (assembly GCA_903066825.1). Taxonomy (NCBI): domain Eukaryota; kingdom Metazoa; phylum Chordata; class Actinopteri; order Cyprinodontiformes; family Poeciliidae; genus Alfaro; species Alfaro cultratus. The sequence goes on along the minus strand of CAEFZX010016631.1, from coordinate 112,687 downwards.
GTCGGCATCTCCGGCTGCCGGCCGCTCGCCACAAATCACCCCCACCCAGGGAAGACCACACTTCCATTGATTTCATTACGCCACGGCTTCTGTAATATCTCAGGCTACTCCGTCATGTTGGCTGTTCTGCCAAACATAACACAAACGAACACACACACCCATAGCCCACATTGTATCCATTCATTTCTACAAACAGGTTGTGTTTTCCAGAGACTTGTCCTCTCTCAGGTCCGCCAGAACAAAACTCCACCGATCTGTTCTGGAAGCCCCGCTGTGGGAGTTGCTTTGTTCAGGCTGAAATTCTTCTGGTGTTGAGATCGACAACTATTGTGTATCTGGTCAGAAACTTGAAGTAGGCAGTGAGACACGATGAAGTGGCTGGAGAATAAGATGACTTGTCAGAAAGAACCGCCTTCTTCTTCTTCTTCTTCTTCTCCTTCTCCTCCTCCTCCTCCTCCTCCTCCTCCTCCTCCTCTTCCTCTTCCTCTTCTTCTTCTTCTAGCCAAGTCAAAGAAAACAAGAAGCTTCTCCTTTCCCGAACTGCATGTACAAACCTCAACAATGCCTAGCAACGGTATTCACACCCCCATATGGTAATGCCATAAATATTACTGGATCTTATCATGAGTTTATGTGACAGAGCAATGAACAGTAGTGTACAGCTCTGAAGTGGTCAGGATGATGACATATATAGGTAAATATAGAGCAGGGATGGAGTAAAGACCGACTCTCCTTAGAACTTCAACAAATATTTCGGGACATTGTTTTTTGTACACCACAAAATTAATAAAGAAAAACTCTTAACTACGCAACCAAAACTACTTCTTAGTGATAAACTGGTCATATTAAGCTAATACTTAAGCTATTAAATGCAACCACACATTGATACACATTCTCTAATCTGAATTAATCATCTTACATCACAGAATAGCTGTATGATAAATTTAAAAACAGTGAGAGATCAGGCTAATAAAGATTGATCATATTTTAAAAAATGACTATTGTATGCTCATAAAAGTAATTAATCAGAATATCAGATGTTAAAAAAAACTAATTAATAAATTATTAGACATTTTAGTATTATCATTAGTCCATGCGGACGTGCAAACTGCTTCACATGGGGAATTCCCAAAACCATCAGAACCAAAAGAATCAGTGGGATTTACGAAAATCACGAAGCCAACGGAGAACATCCAGAAAAACAGATTACTGAGCCAAGTGGAAATATTTTCTCTGATGTTTTATGGTCATAATCCATGTTAAAGGTAAGACTGAATTTATGTTTTTGGCTTGATGAAATGAGCTTCATCGTCGGCTGCTGGGTCAGTGAATTTTAGAACGGAGAAGCTGATATTGTTGGACAGAACAGAGTTTGAATCTTAAATTAAAGATCTGCTTGTGTGGCTAAGACAGTGTTGTACGACGCTGCGTGTTGTTCTGCTTATGCAGGTTAATGTCTATATTTTTTTTACTTTTACTATTTAGCTGCCTAGTGTTGAAACCAGGTATTGGATATATTTTTGGCATTGCTGCTTACGTTTCCTAAATCTGCTTTAGTTATCGGTTAACTGTCAACCTGAAGACAAACTGATGTCGTCATGGTTCCCATTTGGTCCAGCTATTTCAAACTTCATCCCTGACCTGCTTGCTGTGCTCTTTGTTTTTTACAATGCTGATGTTCTCCTACAAACAGAACACCTGAATTTAATCAGAATTTAAACTACTGTTAGATTTGTTAATCGGATCGAGAGGAATATATTTTTTGCTCAAACTCAGAAAATCCCAATAAAATGCCCTTGATTGGTTCTCATCTAATGAGCATAAATAGTTCTACAAGGTCAACAAGAGGGGGTGACATGACATTCACAAAGCAAAGAACATTAATCTGTCTTTCTGAACCAATCAGAGCTCAGTCTGCATTGGCTGAAAGTGACCAGGGACCGGCCAACGCAGTGATCTGGCTGCTACTTCTCCAGCCGCAGTTCTCAGTGCAGCAGAGTCCATGTGTATTAGCGTATGGTTTGTTAATTTTTCAACAGGAGGAGAAAAGCACAAATGCACTTGCCAGAGGGACGGCGAAGCGAGCTGGAAGACGGATGGCGAAGTGCAACCCTGGCATGCAGCTGGGTGAATCAGTATGCAGGCCACAGGCCGGCTTCTCTCCTCCCTCAGAGACTGAGCCTCTCTCATTCACACCTCCTCTGCCTCGTCTCTGGACATAATAGTGGGTCGGCCCAGAGCACCTGCTGCCCAAAGCTGGCCGAGGGCTCAACCATGACGCAACAAATCAAGCTGAACCCGCCACCAAACCGGCCACCTGGAGCTCACCGTACGCGTGTGCAAAGAATTCTGAATCATATCGGGGATGAAGAGAAAGAGAGAGAGAGAGAGAGAGAGAGAGAGAGAGAGGGGCTGGCGACAGCTTTATGACGCTGTGCAGGCAGTGTGTGCTTTTGTGGCACATGGGAGGAAAAGAGAGGGAAGAACGTATGAAGACGTTTGGCGAACACGGCGGCGTGAAAAGGTGCTTCCAGATTTCTTGTTTTCGACTTTTTATGTCATGTGAACTAAAAATGAAACCGGGTGAGAAACATAACCCGGGCAAATACAAATAACATTTCACAAGCTGTGAGTTTATTTACGAAGGGAAAAAAAATAGATCTAAACTTAGACTTTATTCTCCTTGCACAAAGAACATGCTGTTGCTTGCCTACTGGAGTACACAGACAAAATACCGAAATACTATAAGTGAGATTATAAATACACACACACACACACACATATACATACATATACATGTGTTCCTAGTCCAGACATCAATACGGAACATGTGTAACAAATAATGGAACTTTTCATTATTGCCTACTCAGCACAGTTCAACTCATCTCTATGTGGTTCTATGGGTTTTAAACTAGCAACTATCAAATATTCAACATTTATCACCTATTCACATTTGTCTCGTTACTCCACAGAATATTTGGTAAATATTCTCTGACAAATGTGAAATCTTTCAGAAGGTGTGGCTGCTGTTGCACATGGTGTGTAAGTAGCAGTGTATTTATGGCTGTTTTCACACCTGGTGCTCTAGTAGATTCTTTTCGACCGGAGACCAAGTTGTGACTTTTGTTCCATTTTCAGCTGCTGCGGTTCTCTGTCACATTGAACTGTAAAGCGAACTGAACCATTTTAGCAATCTATTCCCCTCCTCACCTGTTGGGGGCGCTGCACAACGAACCACCAAAGCAAATGACATAGAAACCTCCGAGGTTTGTGGAGTTCAATCTTTTGATCCAAACCAGAGTTTGATGACACATTCACACCTCTCCGAAAGAATCAGACTTCATAGAAAAGCAAAAGTTGGATTAAACGGGGCTGAGTTGAATACGCTTTAAGAAAAAAGAACATTGTACTGACAGTCAGTCATAAACACTTTTTAGCAAAAGCTTTTTCAGATTTTTAAAATGGCGACAGTTTCCCCCCCGATAAATAAAATCAATGCTTGAAAACTACAGAGTATATTCACTCAGGTTGTCTATGTATTGAAGTAAACTTGGTTTGAGCGTCTCAAACATTGTAGTGGAGTCACACACTGCCTCACATCTCTTCTCAACTGGCAGTACTAGAGGACTCCTCTTATAAATGTTGAGGTAACCAGCTGCATGCTTAGCAGAGCCTCCAGCCTCCCAGTGATCCGTCTTTGCATTTTGCATGAAACCTTTCTCATATTGCTAAGTGTTGCAAAGCCACTCTGACGTCGAATGAGTTCACCAGCAGCCGTTCTCTTGCTTTGTTTAGGTAAATCCTGTCAACGCGGCCTCAGCTTAGGACCCGGCGTTATTAAAGTTCTCGGATCACAACCGGTCCAATGAACCTGCGGGCATGTCTGCATGGAGAGGGAGAGCAGTGCAGGCAGGGCTGAATTAAACGATGAAAAACTCCCAGAAAATCAAGACATGTGAAAGGCATGGGGATGCATGCCCTGTGTGAATGAGAGAAGGAAAAGAAAAAAAACCTCCTGTAACCTTATCTCTGCTGGACAGACACTTTTAATAATATCCCTGAGCAGAACGCATCTCTTTTCTCTGTCCGCCCTCTGACAGAAATCAGTTCTGTTTCTCTGTTCTGGTTTTACAACTTGTCAGAATTAGAAAAGTCTTGGCTAAGCTCCCCCTTAATAACACTCTGGTGTTTAGCTGCGTGTTGCGACGCCACACAAACACCAGGGACTCGGAGGCCAAAGACTACGACTTTGTTCAGAGACGCTTTTTACATCACGACACAGATCTGATCACTGCTGGTTCCTGCCAGACACCAGAATGCTGGCGCCGTTCCTAAATCCTTCAGGATAAAATGATCAGGGTTCTGGATGACTCTGTTTAAACTGTTAGAAATTGAGGTAATATTTAAACATACCGTAGTTTACGGAGGGAACGGTGGCTGGGAAGGACCAAACTTTGGCCACATTTTGGAGAAAAGAATCCACCTCGATTCTACAGACTGCTATCTCATTTGGGTCTAGCTGTTTACCATTCTAGTTATTGGCATTAAGTTTTTTTTTTTATTAGAAATATATGTAAAAGGACAAAATAATGGATCAGCAGCTTCATTTCATTTAAGCAGAGATTTTTTAGTGGCAGAAAAAAACAGAGCTGTAATTTGTTGTCTGTCTATAATTCTTTATCTATGTTGTTTAAAGTACAGTGCATTAGAGGTTAATACTGTACCCACTAAATAAATACATACATATCTGGATCATGTGAGTACGATGGTCTATGTGTTTTCAACAGTCTTGCCTGAGACACTTCCAGGCTTAGGGGGAGTCAGGCTGGTTTACACAAACTATTTCAGCTTTTCCTGTTGTTAAATGTAATAAAACTAAATGAATAACCCTTTTATCAGGATTTCTGCTACATTATATCTTATTATATTTGTTAAGGAGCATGCTATCAGAAATGACAGGAAAGACGTCACTAGCTGCCTTTCCACGGAATTTAAATTGGAATGAAGCAAATTTGTTAATCCGATAAAATGTTTGCGATAGGTGGAGGTGGTTTTTCAGCTGTTATCAAAATTAGTGTATTCCACCAAACTGCAATGGAAAGACTTTTTTCAGATGGTCAACAGCCAGATGTTACTACTGGCAGAAATGACAAAACAAAAGGAAGTGGTAGGAGGAGGGTAACATGGTGTGTTTTATTTATGATTTATCACATGAACAAATTTATTAAAGTGATTTTAACTGTATGTCTTACTTAATTGAAACACTACTACTAATAAATTGTGTTTTTTCAACATTGGCTGAATATCTTTTTTAGCGATCAAGCTGTGTTTCCGACACTGTGAAATCCACAGAGAGATGACTGAGCACCACTTACTAAAAGCTGAGCACATGCCAAGAAAAATGGCAAATGGGCAATCTGTAATCTGGGTTTGAAGACACCGGCCACTTTATGAAGCTTTCAGGTGTTTTCTAGGATTGTGAAATCCATTTGGTGATTTTAGTGACAGGAATGTTTAAAAATTCTCCTCCCGGTTTCAGACGATCAGTTTCAGAGCTGCTGGATTCTGGTTGCTACATCGGCATCCTGTCCTTTTTTTTTTTTTTAACATTGCATCTTCGTAAACAGCCATGAAGACGGAGAGTTTCATGGTTGGAATTTATCATGACGGCAGATATGTATTCCTAACATCTTCTGTTTTTTCTACTCAGTGTGACTGCAAGGTGTGTTACTGCTGATATGAGGTCTGTACGATCGACGGGTTTTAAACGTTTTCCTAGATCCAGGAAAAGAAAGAGGCAGCAGGCTGAAGCTGATGATGCTGTTTGCAACAATCAACTGATGTACAGTCACATTAAAACTATGAGGTTCTATTCACACCACTCACACCACAGTATCGTCAGCATGTCTACATGATAGCAGTTTGCATTGTGAGTTGGTTGGTAACTTTATTCCTCATCTCATGGCATCCATCTAACCTGTTCTCCACGTGATTCTCTCTAAATTGATTCCCCTAAAAGGATCATTGGACATTGCACCACTGATCGCTCCACCGGGCTTGTCCTGTCCTACATCAGAGTCCTTCTGCTGTCTAGTAATTGCGTTGGTTTCCTCTGTGAGAAATCTAACAGGTTCTGCATCTTGTTCCTCTGCGCCATGAGAGCAAAGATCCGGAACGAGGTGCGTCGTTTTGCCGAGGTTACTTTTGGGAAGGGACAGAACTGAGACCAAAGTGAAAGACGGGAAGAAATCAGAGGGAAGATTACAGAGCAGGAGGAAAAATAAATAAATAAATCCCACGCTCCCCGAGTAAACACGATCAGAGCTAGCAGAGAATAAAGAGCGCGTCTTGCTGTCTTTCCTGTCTCGGCGAAGCTCCGGGGAATTGGACTGGTGCGCCGTATCAGCCTGACATCAGAAAGTCTTCTGCGCCGCACATGCAGATGGAAGGGAGGAGAGAGGTGAAAGCGGAGCTTCACAGACGCCGACAGCTGATGCCTGTACAGTCTCTGACAGATTCTTGGGGGAGTTCTTCTTGTAGTCGTGGGAAATTGACTGTTTACAGTTGAAAACCGGATGTTTTGTGTGATGCAACAAAAGTCAGCGTGTTGCTTATGACTTAATTATTCCACAAACTCATTTTCTCAAATCAGAAAACAACAGCTCTTAAGCAGAGTACTCACCTTGAGTGGCAATGAAGTGGTTGGATCGCTGGTAACCCTGTGTGGGAAAAAAAGGTAATAATTACTACAGACACAGTATACAATGAGGCTTTGATCATTGGTTGATAATCTCATGGCAGAACTTGATTTTGCTGATCTGTTCAATTTCATGTTCTGCCTCTCACCGGCAGGCCGTCTGCTGGAACTAATCTACTCTATCAACTGCACAAGGACGTCTGACCCACCAGAATTACTCTGGACGACCTTTAAAGCTGCGGCTCTGGATGAGCAATCGCACTTGAATTGTAATGCACAGAGAAATGTCATTAATTCAAGTAGACACCTGATCAAAATCTCAGGACTGGGGAACAAAAAAAAGTATAAAGATTTTCAATGTCAAACTGGTGGTTTGAAACCAGATGATAAGTAGAGCTTAAAAATGCCAAATGAAGAAACAGGAGCAACAGGAGTTGGACTGCTGGCCTTTCCAGAGTGTCTGTCGTCTCTTGCCCCCAATGGCCACTGGAGATAATCACCATCTCTCTCACAAACCTGGTCGGATAAGCAGGTGTAGACAATGGAAGGATGGACGCCTCCCTATTGGGGGTGGGGACAACGGAGGAAAATCTAGAGAATGTACAGTCTGGACCTGAGGTCTATGTAGATGAGGACCCTCAGTCAAAAAATATGTGTAAGGCAAGGGTGCATCAGTTCGGCACAGGTTGTTTCGTTTTGACTTTTTTATAACAGTGTGACTGGAAACTGGGTGGCTCAGTTGGCAGAGCGTGTGCAGGGGGGTAGACCTTGATGTGGTTGTACTGAGTTTGATTTCCAGTTTCTGACCATTTACTACATGTCTTCCCCTATTTCCTGTCTATTCACTGATCAATAGTGTTAGAGCCTTACCCTATAACTAACCCTTTACCTGGATTTTCTCTGGTCAATTTTTAACAGGCCAATCAGTGAACAGAAGGAGAAGTTGTGAATTACTGCAATGTTTTAAAGTGATAGACTGCCTGTAGTTTTAACAATGGCAGCAGAGGAAGTGAATGAAGCCGTTCAGTCAGTGTTGGTCACACTTCCAAACATTGACTTAACATTAACAGTCGTGTCGTTTGGATCAGGACTTCTCTCTTCAGAGGAGGGTGGTTGTTTACAGTGAAGGCCATTTCTGGTAAGCCTCACAGTGTGGATCTCACACATTACGTACATTGTGTACAAATGTTAGAAATGAGGTAAAATGTAAAACTTTCACAGAGGCCACGCCTCCAGGAAGTAATCATTTCTCCCCAGGCAGTGGCCCAGACCCTCTGGACAAAGTGAGCTGTAGAATAAAGTGGTTTCACCAGTCCAGACTTTTTAAGGATATTGTCCCAAACTTCTGTTGAGATAATGGACAGCGCTGAGTTTAAAAGCAGCTCTCAATAATTTGACTGCTGTGTCTGTTTTGTCTCTCCCTTCCGTTTCTTCTTTACGCATTTTGAAAGTCAAACTCACAGCTTGGTTATAAACCACCAGCATGAAATGCAAATACTTGTAATTCCATCTCCGCTCTTCAGATTTCAACAAACAGTGCATCGTTCTCCGCCTCGGGTCATAACGTATGCAGAGGGTGAGATGCATCTCTAAAGTGTGCCAAGTCTCGCCGGAGCCGCTGATTAGAGCGCCGCTGACAAGTGAGGGATCTTCAGCCTGGGGACTAACTCCACCTGAATGGCACTGACTGATTGGGCTGCCTCCTCTCTGCTCCACTTCACATTACGGAAATTATGATACAGTATGCAAGGAAAACAGCAGGTGAGGTCTGTGTGGTGAATGCAGAGCTGGATCCCTCATGTCCAGATAGCAGCACCGTCTCTTTATTAATAATTAAAAGGCATCCGCAGAAACCCGTGTGCACATCTCCACCTCACCGCATCGCAAATGACATTCCATCAGTGCCATGCTGGGGAAAGAAGAGCGGACTGATCGGCGTCTTTGAGAAGGAGTGCAGCTATCTCTATTCCCACGGGGCATCTCTCGCCTCAGAGTCTCTCAGAGGTGATCGGTTTCCTGCCTGTCACCGTGGCAACCATATTTTCCAACAGCATGCAAGTTAATGAAGCAACAATGAAGAATTTACAATAGATTGATGAGGATAAGAGGTAAAGCATGGTGTATGGGACGCAAAAAAAAAAGAAAAGAAAGAGAAACTAAATAATAAAAATCTTTCTTTGCTTGCTGATCAGGTGGTCTGGCTGCAGCAGGTTGATAGGCTCTCATTACCGCAGAACAACTCAGGTGCCTGGAGAAATTTGAGTCGTTTTCAGTGAGAGCACAGGGGGACTTCAGGCCGAGTTCTAACGTCTCTTACTCTGTGCAGAAATAAATGGGAGAACACCTGCGGGGTCCAACGCAGCGTTCCGAGTTTAAACAGATCCACAGAAACAGCAACAGCAGACATGAAAGACCGCCAGGCCTGAAGGACACACTACAAGGAAATCTCCCCCAAAATACACACACCTATTATATCCAAGCCTATTGATACTTGTTTTCAGTTTCCAACACATCTAAATTATTTATTGTTGTTATTAAACTGAAAGGGCCTCCGGGGGAGATGTTTGTGTGGATGGAGAGAATTACACCTCATCAAGAATTCTGTTAGAAAATTCACCAAAAAAAAAATCTGCTGTAGTTTAAATGTGTACACAGCTTTGAATATTATACAGCATCTGTTCCCTGTCACAAAGACAGAATATGACACGACTTCACGTTTCCTTAGAGATTTCATGGCGCAAGTAACAAGAAACGTCTTTCATCAAGTGAAACTAGCTTTCAACAGTTTGTAGCAGAGATCGCGCTAAACCTTTATGTGGTCTGTCGTTTGGACTAACGCCGTCAAACTAAATTCTATCATCTATTCTTAAACATCTGTTTTTGAAATTACATTTAATTGTATTTCATTTTCATTGTTTACTTAAAATTCAAGAAGCTGAATAGATAATCTACATTCTGTCATCATCAAGCTGAGTACACTTAACATTTTCTCTGCAGTGAGGAAGTTTTGAAATCAGGGAACATTTCAAGCAAGACTCTCTGATCGTAACCTGATCGTGCAAACTCAGCGCTCAGCGGGAGGATCATCCCGCCGCAGCGGTTCAGCTGCCCAGAGCTCACCGTCAGCTCTGTGTCCAGATCAGAGATGAAACTCTGACGGATGTTTTTCTCATATTGATTGATTTGGTGACCTCCACTATGTTCTGTGTACATTAAGTTGAAACTGTCTGAACCAATTCTTCAGGTGTGTGTAATCTGTCAAATTGACGGATGGCGGCCAAATTTTTCTGTCACCATTTATAAACCCCATCAAAGATGGAAAATATTTGGTTAATGTGACTCCTGCTTTGTGGACCGCTGGTCCTGAAATCAGTGAGCATATCAGACTCCCTCTAAAAACTCTAATAACTGTCTATGTTAATAGTTCAAACACCAACTATACCTTAGTATGCATTAATACACAGAGTGGAAACAGTCTTGGCATTAATACAGAAACTAACTTCCACAGTCCTTATTTGATATGTTTCTGCACTCAAACGTATCATGTTTTAGTCATATTATTGATACAACTAGCTGTAACATTGCCATCCTAATTTACAAATGCCAAAGAATTTTAATTGCAGTCTGGGATTACTAGAATCTTTCGATGGCAAAAACAGAAGGTAGAAACAGGGACAGTAGCTGCGTTTCCATCAACCATAAAAGTGTGCAAATTGAAATTCCGAAAAGAAATTTAACTAAAACATGTCCAATTCAAAAATCTCATGCTTTCTATCAAATAGTTTTTGCACTTGGTGAGGTGGCTTTTTCTTTTTCAGTCATCTTGAAATAATGTATTTTTGCAAAACTGTAATGGAAGCACTTTTTTCACATCACACGAGTCACATGATCAACAGCCGGATGTTACTACTGACAGAAACCATGAAGAAGACGACAGGAAGTGGTAGGAGGAAGATGGTTTTTTGGGAAAATGTACAGCTGGCTCCTTCAGAGCTCTCACAGCGTCACAGCTCAGAAAAAGTTGTGTCATTCCAACGTGTTGAATCCATAACTCTTCTGGAAAATTTTCCCAAAACGCATCACACGTAGCCGCTGCCAAGAAGCCGGGGCCTGATCCTCCAACGCCTGAATGAAACGCCAACATCTCCTCTGGTCGGCTGAAAGATGATGAGAGTTAGCCCCAAGACTGAATTCTGTTTTTTGGACAAAGATTTGCGCACATTTTTGATGGAAACACAGCTAGTGTTTATAAAGAAGCTAGTATTCGTAAATGTATTTCAAACAGCACAAACCCAACGCCTACATGACAAGAAATGATAAAACAAACAGCAGGGAAATCTGAAAAAGATCACCTCACGTTTACCCACTGATACTACAGCTAATTAATAATGTTTTTAACGTTTTCATCTCATTTCAAATAGAGTAGAGTTAAAACAGCTGAGGGTTAAGCGGTAGATTGGCTGTGTTCCCCATGAGCCTCCAGCTGGTTAGGATTCATAAAGCTGCTCTTTCTTAGCCTGAGAGAAACTTTGTGCCGTAATAAAATCAGTTTGTTGTTCTGAGTACTTTCTGAAATAACCCATGCTAAGCATGCAGTAGCTTGCTAAACTAGCTAAGCATGACTTTGCCTTTAGATAAACTGTAAAAACAGAGGGCTCAGATTGGAGGTCCCATTTACATGTAGAACATTTAGTACATCCCATAATCAAACTGGTCTGAAAAAGAGCGATATTAGAAGCTATGTATAGATTTCAGAATATTCCCATCTTACATATAAGGAGGTCAGATATTGGCTGACTATCAAATTCTTTGTTCCTTCTTTGTCGTTACATGGAATCTACATTCAGATGTCGAGGAAATAGTTTTAATCACTATGCATGCATAGTTTGTATGGTAGTTCCTAATCATTTTAAGCAGTAAAGTTATGAAACTGAGCAATGTTTTTATGTTTAAAGGAAATAAAACAGCTTTAAAGTTAGAACCACAACAAGAATATGGTAATAATCCCACAGATTATTTTGTGTGTCATTAGGATGAAACTCATGTGCTTTTTTCAAATTATTTATCATCATTTTTCAATTAATGAAAAATGATGATAAAATGGTGGCGTCTAATTTGAATTCTCATCTAAACCAACCTGAGATCCGATGGAACCAATGAGCCGAGCAGCTTTATAGTTTGGAATGAGCCCAAAGTAGAAAGAGATTAACACTGCTTAGATAAGTATTTGCTTTAACAAATTGTGATATTACAATATGAAGGATCTTTGGATCCTTTAAGGTTGCAGACCGTTGGTCTGAGGCATTCATGCACACTGATGAAAACTGTTTTGCAGTTAACTGATATTATAATTTCACATTTTTATTAGCTAAAATGCTCAGACTGGTGAGTCATTGAAGCTGATATTATGGAAAAATTTTAAAAATGTCAATAAAACCCCGGTTACCCAAACAGGCGGGGGCGAGAATCCTGTGAATGACTGACTTTTATTAAGTGGTCTCCATTTACACAGGTAACAGATGGGTAGTCAAAACTCCAGCTCTCATTTCTCATGATAACATTTGGACCCTAAACCTGGCTAAATCCTTCACTTTCTGTTTTTCTGACATCCAACATCACTGAAGATATTTACAGTGCCTTGTGTGACTCAGTGCATGTCTGAACACGAGCTTTGACTTGACCTAAGATTTTCTCCTCTTTTGCTGCACTTTCTACAATTTTAAAGGACCTCTGGGTCTCCATCAGCAGAAGATGGTAGAGACTGAGACAGCTGCAGTCACAGACAGACATGCTAAAAAGTGAGTGTCGTAGGTGAAAAGGCTTAGGAGCTCAAACCAAACAAGGACAAGAAAATCTGCTGCTGCCAGGAAGAAGCAGTGGAGAGGGATGGAGGGATGAGGAAAGAGAAGAGAAGCAAGGTACTTACTTCCCTGTTTATCCGAATCTAAGATGGCAAGAAGATTGAGAGTCAGAGGAGAAGGAAACACAGAAAGAGAGAAGAGAGTTAGGGAAAAGACCAGAGCTAGTTATTATGATTACAGATCAGGAAACGTGTGATGAGACGGCCACAGAGGAACTGTGAATAGGATGTTGTTCAACTTTGGTGTTTGAAGAAAACCTTTTCTTAAAGAGCTTCATGTCTTAGAGTTACTGCTAAAAAAGCAACGGACAGAAAGAAGAAGGTGGTTTAATACTTTATGGGAAGAGTCAATGTTTACAGCATCGAATGTTCTGCCTTTTGTGTCACAAACCAGTTGCATTTTAAAATCCACAAATCAAATTGTTGGAAGAAGTTGTCTTTCATAAATGTTTTGATCTCACTATTTACCCAATGACTGTGTTCTTAGTAAACCAACTTCACTGAGAAACAATCCCACAACAGAATTCAGCCGAAAGGGTTCTTTGTCAAAACACAAGGAAGTCTAGTCAAAGGAAATTCCACATCGCTTAAACAATTAAAGGGTAGATTTATCAGAAGTCTATCAGTCAATACTTAGTATAGAATTGGCTCTGCATGGGTAGCATCGTGATTCTGTATATCACTGTACTGGGACAGCTGACCCTGGAGCTTATTGAACACTTTTGGATATCAAACATTTTTTGTTGCCAGTAAATGTCAGTAAATGTAAAGCTGTGAATTATCCAGAAAACTATTCTTTGAGGTGTGAGTTTATAGGCAAAATCTAAATTCTATGTGGTGACAGAAGATGCAAAGCTGTAATGACGGCATGCTTTTGTTTGCTGGTGACTGAATGAAACAGTAGCTGCGTTTCCATTTCAGACATATGGAAATCTTTATCTGTATTCTGCAAGTGTAAAAAGAAAAACACAATTTCATATTTGTGGTGTTTCCATTAAAGAAGAAGCCTTAGGTTGATGGTGTTATGTGTCCATTTAAAGAATTTAGAGAACAGATAAAACACAAAGACATTGGAATCTATCAGTCTGGAAAAGGCTACAAAACCATTTCAAAGTCTTTGAGACTCCAGTGAACAACAGTGAGAGCCATTAGGCCCAAATGAAGAAAACATGGAGGAGGTGAAGTTCTCAAAAACACTCCCTTAGTCAAAACATCCAGAAGCACTGCAGGCCTCACATGTGCCACCTATAGGTCAAAGGTCATCATTTAACAGTATATCTCCATCAGTATTAGTATTCCATGTCCAAAACGACTGGGGACCAAAGAGACCACACTGGGTTGTTTCACAATTGCAAAAAATAAATAAATAAAAACATAGAAAGATGAAAATTCCACATGTTGCTAAACATGGTGGTGGTGGTGTGATGGCCTGGGACTGTTCCATGACTTTAGAACCTGGATGACTTGCTGTAATAGAAGGAATCAAAAAGAAAAAATCTCTGAAATCCAGAAGGACAACATACAGACCTCACTTTGAGAATAAACTTACGATTAAATAATACAAGCCCACATAAAAAAGTTGTCTAGTCAAAGTCTGGACTTAAATCCAACTGTGGTGCTACGACATAACCTTTAACAAGACGTCCATGTAAAAAAACAAAAAAACAAAAAATCCCTCCAGTGAGGTTGAATTGAAAATAAATCTCCAAATAAATAATAAAATTCCTCCATAGCGACGTAAAAACCCATCCTGTCACAACAACCAAACTGGATCAAAATGGTGTTAGGTTTAGGGCCAATCATCTGTCTATGTTTTAGCTTACACTTTCACCAATATGTTACTGTTCTGTGAAATACTTCAGCAGCAGCATCTGTTTTATATCTGCTATCCATAGCATGTTTAAAGATGAGTTCGGCTGGGAGTTACAGCTGGCGTCGTTTTGGTAAAACTAACAGTCTCAAAAACGTTGCTGAGGAAAACGAGGGAGATGAGAATACGCTGAAGATGATGAGTATGTTGAGCATTTCCAACTGATGGAGCTGAAGAGCCACAGGAAGTGTGTGCGCTCCAAACAACCCGTTTGTGTGTGCTGTTAGCTTGAGTCAGGTTATAATTCATGCAAATTCATGCTAAATACATTTCTCTCACCACTGGAGCATTTGACCATGGCTGTACATAAATTCCACTTAGAGTAAATTTTAAATCGTGTTTATCATTTACAGGAGCCTCAGCTGACTAAACGTGGTGCTGCAGATGACCGGGCGTCACATCGATGGTACAGTTTGTAGTTTGGGAAAACTGGCATTAGCCAAACCTGTTACACTGACTTCTCTTCATATTGGTGTAAATAGAACCAGCATTAAATAAGTACAGAACTGTTGGCTGTTCCAGACGTTTTCTAAGTCTCAACTTGTCTGCGACTGATGAAACTTGGCAATGACTGTGGTTCATCAGTCAACTAAATGTCTCACTAAAATGTCTGTTTTCTGATGAACGAGAGGGGAAAGCAGCAGACCAGCACATTTCAGCCTCGGTCTTTTCTGTACATAATTTGGAACTGTTGATGTCGATGGCCAATTAATTACACAAAGGTCCTTAGAGCCTTCACTCTAATGGAGCACTTACAGACCACTCAAGGGGAATAAGGAGGCCTCACTAAACAGTTTTTTCTCCCTCGGCTCTTCCGCCTGCTTTCCCTTTTTTTTTTTATTTCCCTGTTTGACAATATGAGAGAAGACGTTCAAAGATAACAAGAAGCTACTAAAACTTCAGCCCCCTCAGTCAATAACCGGAGAACAACACTGAGTTTTTTCCGGTTCCTTTTATGAGAGAGAAGTAAAACTCACAGCCGGAGCTGGAGATGCTTTTGACTGTCGTAACACAAAGGTTTCAGATTGGATCACATGAGGGGGCAAGCCAGGGTTATAATAGTGTTGGGTTTTTCATTATAGCTTAGTTTTATTTTGTTGTGACTTTTTTATTTGTCTAATTCAGTTAAGGTGCGATCACACCAAAGACGTGTCCGATGCTTCAAGTTCGACGCGTTTGCACTTTGAATGCAGATGCTTGACATTTTGCTCTACACTTGGCACTTTACGCGTCAGGCACGTCTGGTTTACATTCAAGTCTATGTGGAAAAAATAGCTCTAATTGATGTTTGCCATTGCGGGCCTATTTGTTGGATGCTAGATGCTTGAAACGCGCCGCGACGGGGCCTCGACGGGCCGCGACGGGGCCTCGACGGGGGCGCGACGGGGCCTCGAAGGGGCCACGACGGGGCCTCGACGGGGCTGCGACGGGGCTGCGACGGGGCCTCGACAGGGGCGCGACGGGGGCTCGACGGGGCCTCGAAGGGGCCTCAAAGGGGGCGCGACGGGGCCTCGAAGGGGCCTTGACAGGGCCTCGACGGGGGCTCGACGGGGCCTTGAAGGGCCGTGACGGGGCCTCGACGGGGGCTCGACGGGGCCTTGAAGGGCCGTGACGGGGCCTCGACGGGGGCGCGACGGGGCCTCGACGGGGGCGCGACGGGGCCTCGAGGGGCCAAGACGGGGCCTCGACGGGGCCGCGACGGGGCCTCGACGGGGGCTCGACGGGGCCTCGAAGGGCCTCGAAGGGGCCTCGACACGGCCGCGACGGGGCCTCGAAGGGGCCTCGACACGGCCGCGACGGGCCTCGACGGGGCCTTGATGGGGCCGCGACAGGGCCTCGACGGGGCCTCGACGGGGCCGCGACGGGGCCTCGACATAGATTATGAATGTAAACCTGACATATCTGATGCGTGAAACGCGTTTGGTATGAAGGCTCCATTAGTTTTAATTTGTTTTTATAGTGTGTTTGCTAGTTTTAATTGTTTATTATTAGTTAAATACTGTTTAGTTTTAGCTTGGTTTAGATTTTATAATAGCAGCAGTTTAGTTTTTCTAACTTTGGTTCATTTTCAGGTACAGAAAGATCAAAGTATTGTATTATGTATACATCAGTTGGGTGATGATTATTCAGCAGAATAAACCATTTTTTTAAAAATGTACTTGTTGAACAACAACAGCCTGGAGTTTCCATCTAACTTTTGCTGTCACCATTTGGTGGACTAAACGTCACCATCAGAGTATGGAGAGCCGACAGCTGACGTAAACTGCTTGTGTGGGAAAAAAAACAAAACATTTCACAATAATTTGAAATCTAATAAATAGATTCATAAATACAAAAACGAAGGATCTTCAGTATGTTTCAGTTTTCTAAACCAATTACTTATAGTTTTTCCCCATTAATTACAGTTTTTTATTTATTGAATTTAAAGGAAATGTTTTCTCAATTTCAGTTTTGGTTTTTTAGTTAGTTTTAGTTAACTTTGATAACCTCGGTCCAGCCTGACGCTGGCCGGATCCGACCTGGAGGTGAGACCACAGCGTCTGGAAGCAGAGCCGCGCTTGGGCCCCTGCTGCTTCACTGCAGCCTCGGGGGCGAGTCACGAGGCAGCGCTGCTCTGAGCTTCTGGGCTCCTGTAGGATGTTTGGACTTTGTGTGATAACATCTGAGCAGAAAGCCCACATACGCTGGAGCAGAAATACACCATCGTGCCGTGGGGGCAGCCATTACAGGACGGCTGAGACCAGCAGCGTGCGGAGGAGTGGGGTGACTGGTAAAGCAGTGGGGTCAACCCTTACAAAAAGAGAAGAAATTAGGAATTCAACTTACGTCTATGTAGTTGGCATTGACATAATCTGAGCTGGGGTCTGCCAGCAGAGAGTGGAGCTTGACTCGATGCCGATCAGCTGGAATGAAGGAAAATGAGGGTTAGTCTGTGTTTCTGTATGCCTTATTTTGTTTTTCACTCCGGTTTCCTGTTAGCATCCAGTGACATTGAAACATATGGAAACACCGTTAGCACTCTGAGTTAGCGCTCCAACTGTTGGCAGGTTTAAATACTGTTTGTTGTTGTTCAACCTCCTCTAATTTCTCTTTACTGTATAATTTGCATTTAATGTTTGGGAACCTTTTCGTGTTTCCGTCTAATGCTCACACTAGCTGCGTTTCTGTTACAAATCGTAGTGTACGTTTTTCTGCTAATGTCAAATAAAACAATTTCGCAATTGCAGCGTAGCCATTAAATGACATTAAAATCACATGTGATTAAGCTTGTTCAAATTATAAGTCATTAACCCTTCCAGACCGAATGGAGCCAAATCTGCAGTACTACAATTCCACCACACTTTGCACTATCTGAAAAATTCCAGCGGTTTCTGAAAGGGGAGACGTTGTGCTTCCCATCCAATATCGAGCTATTATGATAGTTTCACCCCTGCAGTAGCAGGGAGTGAAACTAATCCGAGCGGCATTCTTTTAATAGATGGCAAATTGCAAAAACAACTTGCTAGATATTGAAATTTACAGTTGTCATGGATAAATGGGCAAATATATTTAGTCACAGAGCATTTAAAGAACTGTGTACAATTAAAATAAGCAAAAATATTCAGGAGGAGATTTGAAATTTTGGACATAAAGGGTTAAAAATCAAAGGATGGAAACAGTAACAGGAGATACATTCAGAATTCAGCCATGGTTCTAGTGCTCATTATCTATCAGCCAATCAAAAGAGGCGTCAGCGTCTCATGAAGACATTGGAGCAACAAGTCCCGCCTACTTGGGAGTGGCTGCATATGCAGGACAGCTATGGATTCAACACGCTGATTTGATATGAACTAATTGGCAATTTTATTTTGAAGCCATATCACCCAGTTCTACAAAGCATTGTCAATTGTAGCAGAATAGCTCTACTTTAAAAGCTTAATAACATCATGGCTGCCGGGGCCAGGCCTCTTCCTGCCGAGCTTTACTCACGGCTGAGCAGGCTGTCGTGTCGTCCTTTGGTCTTGTCTTTCTTCTTGGTGGCATCCCAGCCATCGAAGAAACTCTGCAAAGTCAGAAATTACCATTAAGATTACAGTGTTACTGCTAATAAACTGCTACTCATAAAAAGCAAACGCCTGGGGAAAGGGTTACCTTCAGTCTACTTCTATCTTCTAATAATGACTTTGGTTTAACAGGGAAAAAAAAGACAAAAGTAACAACAAACCCAACATGATGTGTCTTTGAAACACCTTGAAAGTCGCAATTAGACAGAGTTTGCTAATGCATTCCTGAGCGCTACCCCAAGGTCTGATTAGCTCCTGAATTAAAGCCTCTTGCCAAGCCATCAGCAGACATCTGCCACAACACATCACAGAGAGGCTGAGGCTGAGGCTGAGGCTGTGCTCGCCCTCATTCCGCATGCAGAGACAGGCGCGCTGCGTAAACAAGCTGCCGTTCTGGAATACCTTGGAGGTCCGCTGCTGTTTACAGTATATGGCTTCCATCGACAGAATCTGCTGCCGCCGCATAGTGAGTCACTGGATCTGAACCGATGGTAAAAAGCCCAGGATGAACGGCACGGGTATTAAAGCTTTGCACCTGGATGAGAGTGATTTAAGGCCCGCGTCGTTTTCTTTTGCATTTAAACTCGTTGTTTAATCTCCCTGCTTTATGGATAACAGTAAATTGGACCAAGAGAGCAGAGGGAGCTGGGTAACGCAAGCTGATGTGAGAACTACACCTTCCACTAATGGATGCAGGTCATATTTCAGTTAATATTAATTACCAGAGACACTTTCATATACAAACCAAGCATTTTTGCTTAGCAGCAGCACTTATGTGGAAACGTGTTTCGCTTTACCTCTTTCTCTCAGATAAACGTTTTAGAAACAAGAGAGGTGGCGGCTCAAGTAGAAACAGTGGACCTCCACCGATCTGCCAACATTTCTGTACAACACACCTCCAAAGATTCACTGATTTACAATTTTTTTTAAGAGAATATCTAAAATATTCAATAGGAAATGAAAAATAAATAGAATAGAAATAGAAAAAAAAAACAGTGAAGCTCGTTTGTCCAACAAGATGATGGTCTTGGTCGTGCTGACATCACTCTGAATGTATCCTGGTAAAAACCAGCTGCTTGTTCTACGAGTTGCTTCATTCAGAGGGTCTGGACTCTGACTGTTGAGAAACAGCTGCTTCCTGGAGGCGTGGCCTCTGTCGAAGACTTAGATTTTACCCAATCATTAACCTCTGCCTGTGATGTGCTGTAAACAACAGTCCTTAACTGCACAGAGAGAAGTGCTAATCCAAACAAGGCAGCTGTTAACATTAATTCAATATTTAGAAGCATGACCAATACAAACTGAACGGCTTCGTTCACTTCCTCTGCTGCCATCGCTAAATTCTACAGGCAGACTGTAATTCTAAACCGGAGCTGAAAATCAGGACCATCATTCACAACTTGTTCTTCTGTTCGCTGATTGATTCAGTAGAAACTATACCAAAGGAATCCAAGTAACTGGGAGAAACCCCCCAGCGAACTGAAGGGAGATGAGAATCAAGTGGAAATGTGTAGGAAGACCATCGGTCACCACCTTAGCTGACCTTGGACAGCCAAGTGGTGCATTCATGGAAAAAAAAAATAAATCTGTTACTGGTCATTATCTTATGCCTCATTGGTGTATACTGTCTTCAGTGTTGCTCACTGAATAGCAAAACCTAATGTCATCTACAGGTGACAACTTTAAGTGTCAGTTTAAAGATGCTTTGTGTAACGTTCATAAAAAATATGTTTTTTACACATTGGTTAAGATTATCCTGTTGTGACAATATAATCTGTAAAAAGAAAAATCAAGCTAATCTGTCTTCTCCCAGCACTAACTTCAGAAATACTACAGCACTGAGTCAGAAACAACCAATCAGAGCCAGGAGGAGGGTCTTACCGTGGTCGATCACCCTCATGCTCACACCTCCCTCTCCTTTCACCACAACATCGCCTGCCACAAATGCTAAAGCTAGTTAGCACAGTTACCAATGACGGCGGATAAACGGTTTCCCTGTAACAGTAACAGCTTAGGGTTATCATTGTAACCTTGAGCTGTTTCTCCACCATTAGCACATTGAGCAATAGTAGCTCAGGGAGGAGGAGGAGGAGGAGGAGGAGGAGGATCTTTTCACAGATGGTCTCTCATGTTATACTGTCACAACATTATGACAGTACACAAGATATTTTTACAAAGATATCTTTGTTAAAGTTACACATTGCAGCTTTAACCACTTCTAACCAATAATTGTGATTTCTGGCTTCACTGTGGTGCATCCTTGATATAATATTTTATCTAAATACTTCCTGTTTGGAAAGAATCCAGAGCTCCTTATAAATACTGTAACCCCCACCCCTGCCACCGCCCCACACAGGCCCTTGAGGGCCCTCGCCAGACGTCTGCTGATCAATGGTCAATGGCAGAGCCAGCCGGCCCCGGTGGGGAATAAGGGTTATGAAGTCTGACAGCAGAGAGCTCGCTGATCTGCTTCATCTTGTTTATTTCTCCAGGCGATGGGAAGCTAGAGTGCCGAGTTGAAAAAGCGACCCATATATTGATTTTGTTAGCGGGAAATTTGCCGGGCCTGCGAGGGACGGCTTAATGAATCGAAAAAGTGCATCTCGCTCTCCGGCAGGTGGAGGTGCGAAAAAGACTCATCACAACTGTTTGATCTGGAGGACTGCAGATAATAGCAGGCAGAGAGGGAAGCAGCAGGTGTGACTTTGGAAGGCGCAATTAGTCCGCACAGGGTCACACCACGCAGGAAACCCAACACTAATGAGGGAAACTTCATTTTCCCTGATTGCTCATGAATGAATAAAGAAGACGCTGTGTGATTGTTTCTGCTTGTTTTCCTCGCTGTAGTTGTCGGAGAGCAGTGAAGGATCGTCCTGCATGCGCGCTTGAGCTGCTTGGCCATGGAAATCCGAGTGTTCTTGAGCAATCGGAGCTTACACAACAGCCTGCAGGGCTCAGTGCAAGGTCTTCGTCAGCACACTGGCGAGCTCAGCTGTTCAAGGATCCGGCTTCGTGGAGTTTGTCTAAAAAATGCTCACAAACAAAAGAAACAAGCTGTTGTGGCGCTCGAGGCCATGCGCATTTCTCTCGTCCAGAACCGAAGAGAATCAGCCACGACCAGAGGTGCCGTTCAGAGCAGATACCATCCATAGCAAAAGGTTTCTTGTCCCTTGAAAATGTTCAATATTTTGTGAGTTTACAGCCATAGAATGTTGGTAGGGATTTAAGTGATAGGCCAACACAGGGCAGTGCGTATCTGAGACGTGGTGAGAAGTTTTTTACAAATCAAGATCTGATAAATATGGTGTGTGGTGTCCCAATTCGAAAAGATTCTCAGTGAAAAGAACCCCATATCCTCCCACCTCCACCCTGAGCTTCTAATACTGTCTGAAGAAATGCACCGCCCCCGTCAGAAACAACCAATCAGAGAAAAGAGGAGGGGCAATCATGCTTGTGTACTCGTTGCTCAATGTGCTAATGTCGGAGAAACAACTTACTGTTACAGGAAAACTGTTTATCCACTGTCATCAGTGGCTAACCTAACTAGCTACCTTGCATAGCCAAGTCCCAGGATGACTGAAGATGTTCTTTGTGTGATTTGGGGCAAAATGACAGTGAAGTTCACTTTTTGTTTTACTGTAATTTGTACTTGAGGTTGAGAAATGATTTACTTACTGAAATACTTTATGTTTATCCAGATTTCTTTTATTTAACTGATGAGGACAAAATGTGTTATTTAAGTATTTTGTGTTTCAGTTAGCACGGTTTATTTTGAAGGCCTGACGCCTTAGAAAGGGAACACTTTTTGTTTAAAGAATATTTATGTCTGTCTTGTGAGCCTATTTGGGTGGGGCACCTGTAAAAGGGTGAATGACACATATGAAAATCAAGTCCGTCCATCCATCCATCGCACACTTCATTGGGATGAACCAGCTGTAATGCATACACAAGAGTGGTTGTCAGCACTAAGACCCTCCTCCTGGCTCTGATTGGTTGTTTCTGACTGAGCGGTGTGTTTCTGCAGTTAGTACTGACAGCTCTGAGAGAAAACAGAGAAGCTTGATTTTTCTTTTCCAGGTCGTCTGTCGTCCCTTGCTTCCCGCCTCACCTCGTACTCCTGCTTGAAGCCGTATCCCTCTGACGTCTTCATCTGGTTGATGTGCTGAAGCAGGTCGGCGACCCTCACCGCCGGGTGGAGCTGACCCGTGTGGTACGGCGAACTCTTCCTCCGACAGTGGCGCTGCGGCGAGCCTCCCAGCAAGCTGCTGGACTCGTTGACCGAGCTACGCTGCTCATCTGGCAACACACACAAAATCACACTGCAATACAATATTTTGCTTTATTTACATCCATGCAAATAAGCGAAGGCGGCAGCAGAGGGAGAAGAAAGTCAACGTTTCTGAAGGGAGGGCTGAGTGGAATATTCAAACAGACAAGAGACTTCTCTGCTGAGAGCACCATGTGTCTTGGCAGAGCAGATTGCATGCATGCTTGGAAGTAAACAAAGCTGAAGGTCAGGAAGGAGGGAGCTGCTTTTCTCGAGAGCGCCCCATATGCTCCTCGCCGCCGCCTTACTTCGAGCGTTGCAGCCGTGGGTGTCCATGAAGGAGTGAGCCATCCTCTCGTCCTGCTGGAGGGTGCTCTGCTCCGTCAGGCTGCAGTCCAGCGGGCTCAGCTTCCGGCTCTTCTCCTGCCTGTAGGACATGGCCGCCTTGTTTATGGCCACCTTCTTCCTACTGCAGAGACCCACGCAGAGCGGTGGGAGGACAGAGAGACGTAACAGAAGGAGGCCAGCAAAGAAGGGAAAGAAGATTGAGTGTAAGACAGGGGAAACGAGATAAGGGAGGACAGGAGGGGTGGGCTGGTGGGGAGATGACAAATTATAGTGAGAGGGGTGGATAAGGGGGGAAAAGACTGAAATTGCATGAAAGGGAAGGAAGGGGGTGAGATGAGATAGAAAGAAATGGTCTGTGGGTCTGGAAGAAGGTAGAGGTGGTGTGTACAATAGCATAGGGTGAGGGTGGAGGGAATTGGGGGTGGGGGGAACCAGCAATGCTTATTTCCTCTCTAGTACTCCGGAGGCTACGAGGGACAGTCAGGGGGAGGGTGGAAAGCAAAGGGACAGAGGAGTAACTTACGGGTAGTAAGGGTAAGAATAGAAGTCCCTTCTGATTAGCGTGAAGGAGAGACAGAGAGTGAGGAGAGAACAACAGGAAGAGAGGTGATTATGGTTCATCCAGATGGGCATTAACAAAAGAAATGAAGAGTTTGTCTGAATGCTGCTGAACGCTGTGTTCCCAGTGAGTCTAGGAATTAAAGGGAAGCCTCTGATGTTGAGAATCGGTCACAAGGACTCACAGCAGCCAGGCTGACGCTTTGTGACACACTGACAGGTGACGGGGCTACATGTCCAACTAGCTCATCAAGCAAGCTAGCATCCATTCGGATTGTGGGAAATTAAGGAATTATTTGCGAGAACTGTAGGCAATCGGTTCGCTCAGCAATAAAACCTCAACTTACAGTACGTGGGAGTATGTTGGAACCCCTGACTGTAATGGGTGCGACAAGTTTTGGACTTGAGAATATGGGAAATAGTCATTCGACCGTTGCTGTTGAAAACTACTATAAGAGGTAAGAGTGGCTGGTATGGGGAGCGTACTGACTGCAGAGTCTGAGACACAAGCATTGGAGGTTGGTGGTGAACCAAATTACAACCAGCCAGTCAGACCAGATTCTTTTCAAAAACACATGAAGGTGTTTCAGTCGTGGCTTAAAGTTTTCTGTGAAACAGGCTTTGTTTAAGAGCGTCGTTTCAACTTAGTTTTTAAAATAATTGGAGTCTTTAAAAACTAATCAAATATGGTGTTGATTCATGTCATTTATTAAATCGTAAGATGGAGAACTTTCTGTATGATTTTTACATTTTTTTTTTGCAATATGGCTATGCTTGGGGTCTGATTTAGTGTCACAGATAGAAATTAAAAAACAACTTGTTTTTTTTAAGGGAAGCCTCACAAGCCTCATGTTTCCAATTTTTTGGCATATAAAATATTTTACAAGAGTCTAGTGCGACCTTAAACCCTCTGCATTGCTCTAAATAAATGCATCGGTATCAAAAATATGCTTGGCGTAAACTCTGCTCCCCTGTGTTTGTGAATGTGTGTATATGGGGCGGTGATGCAGGTGGAGAGGGGAAAGGGCTTTTCTGGTTTTTCACCCAATTATAGCAAACGCAGTGACTGTACATGCAGAATGGCCTAATCTTTTGGCTAAATATAAACATGGATGCTGAATCTTATCAGTCGCTGCCTCCTTCTAAACACTCCCTCTTCATTCAGAGAGAGAGAGAGAGAGCTCTGAATCTCCCAGCCCCTCCTGGAAAATAGAAAACAACCTTCCTAACCAATTACCAGGCCATCCACTGGCACCTCACAGCTGCCCGCCTCATGTAATTGAGTGGGCAATGGAATAACATGCCCCTTGATGAAATTTTTCACACTCAAGACGAGCGTTCCACCGTCACCCGGCAAGCGAAGGAAGAAGCACAGTGCAGGTGCGAGTGACTGCAGAGGTGATCTGCAAGTGGAGCGCAGCCGGCGCCACCCAGCGAGAGCGAATGTGACACTCCGACACAAAGACTTTGTAGCGAACACAAAAGCCCCTGGCGAGGCGGAGGATTAGTGCTCCGCTAACTCTGGCTGGGATTTACTCTCGTTGGCTGCCACGTGGGACGGTGATGGATCACCTACTGCACAGGTGGACAGAGAGCCAGCAGCAGAACCATCCAAAGGGTTCTGAACCGGTCCCAGTCTGGCAGCCGACAGCCACTCACCCCTTCTTCACGATGATGACGATGGCACCCAGAAGGAGGACCAGAACCGCCAGGCCGCCGGCGCAGGCGCCCAGGATCAGACCCATGTCCTCGGCATGCTGGGATACCTCCAAAGCCCGCTTGGAGTCTTTACAGGCAGCTGTAGGTTAAGCAGAGCAGAATATTAGTAAAATGTTTCATTACTGAAGGAAGTGAAACGAACTCTGCACTGCAAAAACTAACCAGGTATTTTTGGTCCAGTTTCTAGTGCAAATATCTTAGTATAAGAGAAAACTAACTTACAACTTCACAGCAAGAAGTAGAAGCTTGTTTTAAGTAAATAACTCCTTAATGTTGGTAGATTATTTCACTAGAAACATGGAAAAAACATCTTGCTACAAGTGAAATAATCTGCCAATTGAATAAGTACTTTTTCATCAATATTAAGAAATTATTGCTTAAAACAAGTTTTTATCTCTTGCTGAAAAGTCACTTGTAAGTTAGTTTTCTCATTTTTTCTGAAATAAGATATTTGCACTTAAAACTAAAACCAAAACTACTCGGAAAGAGTTTGTGTGTTTGCAGCGTATAGATTCATTTCTCACAGGCTGATGTTTTAAAGCCTTTATTTCTGTTATTTATTGTGGCGAATGAAAACATGACGTTATAATAATAGAATACCATATTTGAGTTATTGTGTGGAAATTTGAGGCAACGCATACAAAAACTTACAGCTGCTGTACGCAATCCAAAAAAACAAAAAAAAAAACAATCAGAATTCTACATAAAGTGGGATATTGGGAGCAAGCAAAACCTTTATCTTTAAAATATAATGTACTGCAATTCTGGGACCCTGTAAAATTAAAAAACTACGCAATTTATGCTCAAAGTAAGAAACCATCAGCCTCCACACAACATTTTAAAAAACAACTAAAAATAGTGTTTTAGCTGGATTAAATTAGCCATCTTAACAAAAAATTAGTCTAGTGTAAAATATCTTGTACAGGACGGGTGTCACAAACACCAAATGCTATTGTTGATAAGAATAATGTGTAAATAATTGTACATTCAATGTTGAGAATGTAGAGGTTTCAGAGTCATTAATCAATACTTTATGAGTTTATCTGGTGAAGGGAGATTAAGATGATTGTATCTTGATGAGACAGGAAATAATACAATCTTCTATCTTATTCTTTTAGAACAAATTGTGCAAAACTGCATGTCAGTTAGGATAATTATTCACCTTATTTTTTTTTCCTGTTTTAATTTTTTATTGTTTGTTCAAAATAAATAAATAATTATGTGCAAAAACCCAATGGGATGTTGGATATTATGTTGAAATCAGAAAGACGGTGCACAGGCTTCCACTTTGCAAACACAACCGATATAATAACTCATTCATCCCCCAGTTTATCAACCTTATTAATGATTGAAGGCGATGAGATGAGCTGGAAGACAGGAAGCCTCTGAGAATTCATTTTATCTCCTGATGAATTCATTTTTATTGAAATCAGTGTTGATGTTTGAGATTTGATGAACAGACGGGTTGTGACTCAATAGAATGTGTGGGAAGACTGATAAATGTTTTACAATTTTTTTAAATATACTATTCATGTATTTTTATAATTTCCTATATTGTAGGCTGAGGGATGCAATTGTGGAAGCAGCATCTCTCTGTTCAGAAAGAATTTCTCCCAGTAAAGATTCTTGGCTTTCCAGACAAATCAGAAATATATTTTAAACACAAAAATGTGGGCCTAATAAAAAAATCTGTTTAATAGCTGCTTTTTCAACAGTCTCTTCTGGATGATGCAATGTTTTTTTGTTTGTTGTTTTTTGTGATCGTTGCAGTCTAAAATTACAGATTTTGCAGCACATTTTTCAAAATGTTCTGGTCAAAGTTGCAACTTTCCTCACAAAAAAATTTAATTGCTTCACATAACCTTCCCAAAAAGATTTTAGCTGTTAATATTTAAGTTTAAAATAATATTTTCAAGCATCTTTTTGAAATAGCACATTAATACAAATCAAATCATTTTTGAAAAAAAAAAGAAAGAAAATGTTAACATTTAGCATCTCACATGCTTTCATCTTCCAGGTTTGGCTTTAGAGAAGTTAAATTAGGAGTGGGCTAAGAAGATTGGTCAATATTCAGCCGAGTTGCAGTGATTGGTCAGAAGGAGAAGGAAATACAGAAAACATGAAGCTGATTGGTCAGGTTTGCACAAAAGTTGTAATAACTGGTTAAAATCGCAAATTCGCGCAAGAATGATGAGTGAATTTAATAACTTCCATCGCAAAAACCAAACTCATTTTCATAAGATACAGAGAAACCAGCCTGGTCTGAGCACACGTTGTAATCTATTGACCATCAGTGTTTTTGTGACAGAGGAAAACCATAACTGAATGCATATTCAGTGAAATGAAGAAAAGCAGGAGATCTGTTGGTATTCTGAACAGATTTAAGCCAAAAAATGAGAGGGGTGCATCATGCATGTATGAGGCAAATATATGTTCTGTTTGGTCTCATAAGCACTAGAGCAGCACAGTATATGGAATTCCAAATGCCAGCACAGCTTCAATATACGCAGCATGAAAAAAACCCCAGCAAAATATGAAGAGGAGCATTGAATTTCAGACTCCTCCCCGGCTACCAGTGATTGAGCCATTTCAATAGTTTTACTGCACTTAACAGCCACAACTGATCTATGTTTCTGTAACTCAGATGATGGTGACAGTGGTGGATGCAAGATGCTGATGGAAATCCAGAATAATCATCCGACTGATCCAGATGTTCCTACCAGAATGCAGGTACTGCTGGTTCCACATAGGGATGCACCGATCCACTTTTGTCAGTTTTGATACCGTTACCGATATCTGAGGTCTAGTATCGTCTGATTCTGATCCGATACAGAAAAACAGAGCAGAACTGACCTAAAAAGTTTCTCTTTTTTTAAACGCAGACATTAATGTACTGAATTACAAACTTATTTGATAACTCTGCACCAGTACAGCAAACTGAAACACACCAATAGCTTTGCAAGATTAACTTGACTTAAAAGACCTGCCTCATATTCTACTCTTATAACTAGAGAACTAGAGATGCTCCGATCTGAATTAGTCCCGATGTTGACAAAAATAAACTAGATCAAGTATCGTTGATCATGTGCGGTCTAATTCTGTGCTTTGTGCTCTGAGCGACATGATACGTTATTATTGATTTGTTGCAGTTTATTTTAACATGTCATGTTTGACCAAGTTACTCAACTTAGTGTTTTTTGGGGTTTTTTGCTGTTGTTGTTAATTCAGTTTTTAACAATTTTCTCTACTTATTTATTTATTTTTTAATAAAAGCTTCATCTGGTCCAGGGTTCTGTTTAAAGGCGACACCTTCCTGTAGGAAGGTACTGCTGAGCTACTGCTGCCAATGTTTTCAGATTTCCCTCTATAAATATATACACTGACATAAAAAAAATGTCTCAACTGAGTCTAAACATGAAGTAATTACAGAGAGTTTTTGGGATGAAGGGTGTAAAGTTTTATGGAAGATCAAATGTCTGAAGTATGCAGTTTGTACAGCACATGCATTTTGGGATGAAGGGTGTAAAATTAATGCAAGGGTGTCATCAGGAATATGGAGTATGTTACTATTGCCACTTATTCTTTTTTTAATGCCGAATGATCTGATATTAAATGTTCAGTGTCAATTAGTTGTCAAATAGTAGCTCAGAACATCAGAAAGAAGGTTGGTCTGCTGTCAGTTGGAGCCATTCCAAGCATTCAGCATGCTGAGGTGAGTAACTAGTCACCAGCACAGACAAATACAGCCACATGGTTTATAAAGTAACATTATAATCCAATTAGTTCTGGAATATTTAAATCATATTTATGAAAATTTGATGGCAGTGGCGTATTTATGTTGTGTACACCAAGTCTTACAGTTGCAGCGCTCATCAGCAGATTTTCTTTCAACATGGCTAAAACACATGGCAGCCTGGCTTCACTGGTGATCAAATTGGATATGCTGTGGTATCAAATGCAAATTAAGGCACTGATGTAGTAGCATCATTTACCTAAAGCAGTGTGTGTCTGGTAACAATCACCTCCACATGATGCTTCTAGGCTATACTTAACCTCTTGTGGCTGCGCTACAACAAAACCCTCTGATATCAGCAACAGCAGCTTCTGGAAAGACACGCCAAGCGTTTCTGGCTTGGGAGAGACGAAGCTCCGGGAATCAGATTAAACCGATGCCCTAGTTCTATTAAAGGCTGCGTTCTTCCTTCTCGTCTGTCACCTTATAGACTGAAGAGTTGTTTACGAGGCTGACGTTAGAAAACCTCACAAATAAAAATCTGGAAAAATTGGCTTTTGTTGTTAATCGTTAGGTCTGATGAAACAATATTTTGCATCCAGTTGTTGACATGGGACACATTCACACAGGTAATAATTAAGATAAAAACACAAAAAAAGGATGTAAAGAAAGCGTTCTCATTGCTCATCTGCCCACTTAGTTAGTTCGACATTCATTTTTAGCATACAGTTGTGTAGACTAAGCTGTTTGGTTCTGACAACAGTGTGTTACTTTCACACAGCAGGTCTCGATGCTCAGTTCTGATTTGTAACTTAAATCTGAATTTTTTTATTTTTTGCGTGGTAATTCAGACTACTTATTAAATACGACCGCAATGAGAGTCCTGTGTGAACAGTTTGAAACTCCAAGGCGGACTCAGATGCGCAGAAGAAGAGCGCAGACCTCACACAGCAGCGCAGTAATAATGATAAGTTATTCAGAGTCAACACGGTGGGGTTGATGCGTTCAGGTCGATGTACAGTGAGAACATTTCAACACACGTGGAAGAGTTCGCCTATAAGGGACAAAATGTCTTCCTATGCCAATAGCCCGGTTGTTCTGACCCTTCATGACTTCTTCCAAACAGGGATCCTTATCCTCAACATTTCTGCCATTCCTCCATTAGGATTGTCATGTTGACCGATTGTCCCACTGAGCTGTGGAGCTCTTGGCTGTTTCGATGATTAACACCTTCCTTGCCTGGTCCGCCGTTTTGAGTGGACAGTTGTGTTTTGGGAGGTTTGCAGTTACGCTTTTCTTATTTTCAAATGATGGATTAAACCGGAAAATAAATGTGAAAAAAGATCCATCCTCCATCTTTCGCACTATGAAATGACATCAGTGTTTGCTGCTGTGTGACAGAAAGTGTCTGAATAAGCATTATGAGCAGCAAAACGCTGCGTTTGGCTTATGAAGCTGTAGAGACTTTTAGCTCAGAGCAAAATGCAGGCCGGCAGTCTTTGAGCAATCCCACTAATCCTGCAGGGTGAGTCATTCTGCCTTTGGGTCACATTATGAAACTGGCTATTGCAGAAAATTTAATTGGAGCAACAACAACAACAAAAGATCCGGCTGTGGTCGTCCTCAGCATGTCCACTGGGTTTAATAGACGTGAACTAAAACAGCTAGTGGCGTGTTTCACAGTGATGTTTAATATCAGCTCGCTGGCTTGAAATTGATCAGAAAAGACATTTCATTATTCTGGTAGCATAGGAAAGGAGCGAATAAACCTCCTGGTGGAGGAGAGTCTTCCATTAGTCATGTCATCCCTCTGCAGAGCTGCTTCACTGCATAACCCAAACACAAGTCATTAAATCTGAGATATACATAAATAATTCCACTGCACTAAAAGTGGCTAAAATCCTACTTTGTACTGAAACTGAATCAATAAGCTCCAAAAACCTGTGTGTTAATAATGTGCAGCCACTAAGAAACAATCTAAATGTGATCATTTCCTGTAACTTTGCTGGAAATCAGTCAGGCAATAAGACATAAAAAATATGTAATATGACAGCATGTTGGATGTTCTCGAGTTATTTTATGTGTAAACCACGGGTTTTTCTTTTTCTTTTCTTTTTACCAGATTCATTAAAAGATAAATCATATTTCTGCTCTCATTGCCTCTGAAGTTGCCTCCTGGCTATCACTCTGTTCTGTTCTGGAGTTCATTTTGTGTTGCTCATTATTGCCAAATTATGTCAATAAGAATAAACAACCTCAATTTCATTTTTCCATTAAGAACTAACTTCTGTCTTCTGCAGCGAAAGAATTTAGTCAATGAGAAAAACAAACTTTCACTGTTTCACTGCAAAAAACTGACAATTATTCATTGTCACTACGTAATATATTGAAATTTTCCCTCTGCTTGTTTTTATATGTTTGAATTGTTGTCGCATCATTTTAATTAGTATCTAATGTCAAATGAATATTGAAGCCGTTATGTTTCTCCAACACATTCAGCTCATTCTCTGTGGCTGAAGATTCACTGGGTTTTAACGCTAGAAACCCCCAACATGAAACATGAAAAATATGCTTTTTACGTTGTTTTTTGTTTCGAAGGCAGTGTTTATGCAATTTATTTGAACTGTGATGTCACCTTTATTTAGGTTTTGATAATATTTTAAGAGAAGTTGCCTGTTTTTTGTTTTTTTTAAAGAAGAGGTGTGTAAAGATACAAAATATTAAACTCTGTATCTTACAGATTTAAATGTATATTCCTCTTCTGATTTAATATTCACAGTAGCATTTATGAATGTAATATTGCCTTGAAACTCATACCATTGTTTATGAAAAATTGTATATTCTCACATGTGATCTCATCCATAATACATATAGAGGGATTTTTAGTCTCGTACCAGATGCATTTTATCCTACAGTGCAGTCAGTTTGTAATCCTCATACATTTGAATTATATGTGATTTTTTTCTACTATTAGTTATGGACAACTTCTTGTCTTTCTGCACTATTTGTTGCAAAATAGAAAAAATGAACCCAAATCTAGCTAGTTTTAAAATGGTAGCTGCAGAAGGTTGAATTCAGTTTTTAATGAAAAAAAAAAAAAAAAAAGATTCCACACAAAATGAGTTCATTTGTTCCTGGTGGCATCATCTGGCAATAATGAACAACACAAACCAACACAGAATAGCTACAAATCATGACTAATTGTAAATGTAAAAAAAACAAAAAACAAATTGTTTCTAAAAGCTACATACTGCAGCTTTGGCTAATGGCTTGCTGCTGCTACGTTAACATTTGTTTATTGTTAAAGTCTGGCCGATTATATCTACGGCAAAGCATGAATAAATAGAGACATCTTGAGAATTTATGCTATGCTGCGATTGCATTGAGTTGTCAAGTGGATTTGAAGCAAAAACATCAAATGTTCTGAATGAACTAGAATGTGAATTTGACGCTTTTTAAGTGGTTAAGCCGACATGAATAGACAGCCTGTCTTGTGGGGGGGATGGAAAAGCTTTCAGCAAAATTTAATATCTAATAAACATATTGTCAGCTAATGCCGGCTGGATTCTGCATTAAGAAAAAGGCAAAGAAAAGACGAGCTGCGGTGAGGGAATGAGGAAAAAGCCGGGATGAGATTCAGAGGCACCTCTGAGACAAATGTGATTTCAGCGTGTCCTCTGCTTCCTCCCACTTCTGTCTTCTGTTTGCAGATGCAGGTAAAACGGCTGCAGAACTCCAGGTGGAATTGCTTTTCACGTTTTTTGGAAATCTTTCTCTAGAGTTCTTCAAATCTTTTTCAGTTGTAATCATAGATGAAAAAACTCCCTCTGCTGTCTTTCCTCCTCCTCTCTATCTGAACTGCCGTCCTAACGGACCCCGTCTCTCAGGCTAACAGTTCTGGTCCTTCCTGTCTCTCGGGACAGACAAGAAGGGAAACATCTTGGCTCCGTGGATCTCAAAGCCCTCTGAGACCCCAAGGGCGTCAGTTAGAAATATGAGACCTGAGCTTCAGTGTTAGCTTTCCAGAGTCTTGCTTTCCATGTCTCTGACCTCAGCAGGGTCCAATGATATCCAACATCTGTCTCGTTTCCCCCTAAAACAGTCCTGATGGAAGTAGTTTCAGGAGAGATTAACAGGGATTTGATGAGATAGACCAACCCAAAGTAGCCAGGCAGGTTGTTCTATTTGCAGTTTAGCCACACGTCATGTTGGAGACACAATCCATGAAGAAGAAGGTTCTCTGGTCAGAAGAGATCAAAACTTCACTTTTGGGGGCCGTTATTCAAACCACGGTGTGTGGATGGAATGTAATACTACTTATCACATGGAACCATGATGCCTTTGAGTATAATATGACGATAAATTAAAAGTAAATTCATATATAATGAAGATATTCACACACAGTTTGGTGTGATTGGTGGGTCTTTACCTGCAGTTATTTCATTCTCAGATCAGTTTTTATGGAGAACCTCTGAGTTCTTTCTTATGTTCTGCTCTGTGTGCGTTGGTCTAATCATTCTGGTGTTGTTTCTTGACCTTTGGTTCAGATTGTTCCCTGTTCTCTTTTGTTTCTAGGCATGGTTGAGGAGGTGACACAGTTGGTATGGTTGCCTTGCAACTACAAGGTCCAGGACTTGAATCGCTTCCCTTGAGTCTGCATGTTCTCTCTGTGTGTCTGTGGGTTTTCTCTGGGTACTCCAGATTCCTCCCACAGTCCACAAATTAAACTTTTATGTTAATTGGTTTCTCTAAGTTGGCCTTGACTGATGACCAGTGGAAATAGGCACCAACCGTTTATTAAATGGATGGATGACATGGATTTATGAAATGAAAAATGTTTCTCTAGCCTTCTACAGTATGTTTTATACACACTGTAGCACATCTTTCCTCAACAAGAAATTAAAGAAGTAGCAGTTTATGCTTCAGTTGCTTTAAAAATAAAGTCATTGCTTTAAAAATAAAGTGTTTGTCAGTAAAGGCCCCCCATATACTGAGGCGCACCTAACTTAGCGGAGATTCGTGAGAACTTGAAGTGGAATCAATGCAGACGTCCGACGTACACAACAGCACAACGCTACCTTTTTAAGACGTTGTATGCAAATTTAGGAACTGCTTGGTGAACAACAGTATTCATATCAAACTGTTTTGTATGATGCTGCAAGTCAGTGCAAACAGTCCAAGAACGCGCAGCAGCAAGACTGCCGCTTTGTGCTGCACTAACAGGTGAGTGAGAGCTGCTGTGGTGGAGAAAAATTGGGGCTGGATGCTAAACTAGCTCATCAAGCTAGCTAGAATCCATTTGGATTGTGGGAAATGAAGGAATCTGTCATGAGAAATGTAGGCAATCGGTTTGCTTGACAATAAAATCACCACCGCCCGTCAACAGAACGCGTAGAGTCTGCATGGTTCACAAAATATTACGTCTGAGTATGTTTGAGCCTTAAGTTGATATCAACTAATACATTTTTTTTTCCTATGACAGCCACCAAAAAAAAAATTGTATTCTTTAACCTTGAGGAAGTTGAATTCATAATGGCTGTTATTAACAACTATGACAAAAAAGCATTTTCACCAAGGTGCTGAGCAAGCAAGTATGTATATGCACACACACACACACACACACACACACACACACACACACACACACACACACACACACACACACACACACACACACGCAGTTTCTTTATTACCCTGAGTAGACCACTACTCTTTCATGTGCTCATTTCATACAGACAGGAATCTGTTTGAAGGTCCATTGAAATGAAAGCAGGTGATAATTACATTTTGCTGTTAACAGAAAAACCTCAGAACTGATAGATGAGACTTACCTTTGCGAGCAATTCGAATACAATTTATCCTGGTCTCCTTTTGGGAAAAATAAGAAAAGAGTCAGTTTGTTCATTTCTGGCTGATCCATGAAGAAAACAAAACAAAGGAAAAAAAAGAGCATTACGTCATCTTAAACATGCAAAAAAGGTCACAATTGTTTTACAGCATTTGATGAATGAGATCAGATTTTGTCCAGATTTTGTCCAGATTTGTCCAGATTTGTCCAGAAAATAATCTGCCAGCCAGCTGTAAGGTCAGTGCTCTAGATCCACCAGTTGGAGTAAAGCTTTAGTGTTTAACCGTTTAACAAGACACACAAGTATATTTACTATTTTAAGGTTTATTAACATTAGAATCCAAATGGCATCAGCTTGGAGAGCTTGATATTGAATATTTAGAAATCCATAAAAGGTCAGATGATTTTACTGTCATGGCCTCAAACAGTGCTGTTTGGAAATAAAAGAAACATCCAAATGGCATACGGCTCCGTTTGGTGGAGCTTGGAAAAAACTTCTGGTTTAGAGAGAAGGTATTTATACCTGAAATAAAGGTTCATTAGCCAGAGCTAAAGCGAGCTGCTATTTTAATGATGTTTGAAAGCATGTAAGATCAAAGTGGTGATGAGACATTTTTGGCTCCTGTTGCTTTGTGAAGACCCCGTAAAGAAGCAAATAAAGATAATTCGCCAATCTAGAGCAGGATAAAAAGAATTAAGCGTTTATGTTACATCCAAACACCAAAACATACAAATGTAATTATTTGTTATTTTATATGGTGCAGTATGGGGCGGCTGTTATGCTTGAAGTAATGGATATTTTGGATCAATCGGAAATGATCCAGCAGGAAAGACACAAAGAGGAAGGTTACGGTTTCTGTGTTTTGCACAAAAACTTGATTCACCAATCGCCCGTCTTTCAGGCCCCACTGACGGAATATTAGCTGGAAGCAATTACTGTTTTCAGTACGGTGGAGGCCCGCCGTCCACGCTAAGTCTGAAACATCTCATTTAGCCAAGGTAATTGTCAGAATAATTAGTTTTCTCTCCACACTCTCACTCAAAATCTAATCTCCCCAAAACACAAATATATTTTAGGAAATATACTGGAGATGGAAATATGTGCAGGTAAAACAAATGATGCTTCGCTATGGGAGAATTGATGATCACATTCAAAGTGGAGAGATTCTAATCAGACACTATGAGAAACGACAGTGTGTGAGGAAAATACAAAGTGGCGTCTAATTATTCTGTCTGTCTGTATGTCTGTACAGTATGTAGGGGTGTGTGTGTGTGTGTGTGTGTGTGTGTGTGTGTGTGTGTGTGTGTGTGTGTGTGTGTGTGTGTGTGTGTGTNGTTAGACCTGCTGGTTGGTGGTGTGAAGACCTGTTGGGGGTGTGTGTGTGTGTGTGTGTGTGTGTGTGTGTGTGTGTGCGTGTGTGTGTGTGTGTGTGTGTGTGTGTGTGTGGGTGGATAGATGGATGGATGGATGGATGGATGGATGGATGGATGGATGGATTATGTATAGTGTTAAATATTGAAAGCCTTTAATAATTAAGCTGTTTCAGGGGCCAGATCATGTTTTCCTCTCTGTTTCATGCAGAAATGATGATTCAGTCATCATTAAGAACAAAACTCAAACATGGCAGATCTCACACCATTCTACTTCCTCTTTGTATCTTCCTGCCCACTGGCTTCCAGTCAGTCAGACTCTAACCTGAACCAACAGTCAAAGTTGCTGAAACAAACCAGTGGAGTGGACCAAAGGGCTTATGGGTAATGGTTCCTACCCCTTTGAAGTTGCTGGTAGCCTGGAAGTAGATGAGGTAGTTCTTGGTGGGGTCCAAAGGACTGTTCCAGTAGCCGTTGTAGGTGTGGTTGTCCCCCACAGTGAAAGGCGTGGCCTCGGGCAGACTGCTGGGGGCCAGCTCAGCTGTGTAGTAATGCGGGGCCCCTTTGGCCTGCGCCTCGCTGTGGGAGTTAGCCGTAGGGAAGCAGTCGACGGTGCCCAGCTCTCTCCTCCTCACCCGGCGGGAGCCGTCCTCCTCCACCACCACAACCTGGTAGGCGCTGGGAGAGACAGATCAGACCTCTACAGTTACTATCTGGACTTACAGGGGCCGGAGCTAAGGCCCCCAAAGTTTTATTTTTATTTTTTTCATTTGATGACATTCTAAAGGCAGAGTCTCAAAGTTTCATCACATTCCTGCTCTTTCTGAGCTCTTTCTTAAAGACACAGAGACCCAATTTCAAGGTGCCAAATTGCAACGGCAAATTTAAAATCTGATATTTTTGACAACTGACAGTAACGTAGTTACTGGATTGTGATGAAAGATGAACAACAACAACAAAAAAAGAACACAATACCTTTACTATTTAACGTATCACAATGTCTGGATTTATTTGATACTCACTACATGAAACTGGATCAGTAAGCAGAGGCTTTAACGCTTGGTCACCCTGACAGAACCATGCTGTCCTATGTGACAGAACCTCAGCACACTACAGATTGAATCAGCTCCCATTCTTCCTTATTCCCTGGAGAAATGCTGTTTCATTAAGATGCGGTGGATCAGATTTGTCTAAATCCGACATTTAGGCTAAAATTGGATTCGGATGCCAGTTACAGGGAAACAGCAACCAGCAGCTGTCAGCATATGATTAGTAGTTTGCTGTCAGTTCAGAGCAGCGTGAGGCAGTGACCGAGGGAGCCACGTTACAGGATTTATTCACTTTTTGCAGAATTGGAATGATAAACCCTGGAACCATTTACTTTTCACCGTCACCATTTCCAGTCAGTTGCAAAAGTACTTTTCCACATTTTTATGACCTTATGTCAAAACATTTCAATGTACTTTGTTGGGAGTTTGCTTTTTAAAGTTTTTCCACAAATAAAAATGCTAAACAATGTGATGTGCACCTGTATACATTCCTCTTTTCTCTTTAGTCATTTGCCTTTAAGAATCAACTACTTACTTACTAGTTTCCAGTCATTCTAGTTACTGTGTGAACAAACGGGGTTTGCTTATAAAACAACATCCCAAGCATTCAGTCCATCATCTGAGCTGCCAAGATCCACAGTTAAGGTGAGGAAATAGACCCTCACTTCCCAAGTTTGCTCTTTATGGAGTTTCATGTACCTTCTAAAAACAGGTGAGTCAGATGTGAATAAAAATAACCAAAAGAAGTATCTAAGGGGTAAAACTAACATAGGACATGGATCCAAATACTTTGTCTCTCATGTGAAATATGGCGGCCATCTTGCTGTGGGGCCTTAAGAAGGGACAGGAAAGCTGGCTATAGTTGAAAGGAAGAAAGATGGAGCAAAAACAAGCCATGAAAAGAGCCTTTATACTCTTTTTTGGAGCAAAAAAGACTCCTGCCCGGTTCACATGGCAACGTCTTAAAATTGCCAGTGGATTTTTGAAACCTGAGAGATCACACAAGACGACAAAAAAAAATAAAAATCATAGATATACACCACAGTGTGCAGCGTCCGTCCACACAGCAAAGACAAGACAACACATTGACCGATTTCGCTCAACAAATCATGTAAAACTCCAGAGATCAAAGGTGAGTTGAGAGGAAACAAACATGGCGGATGAGGAAGAAGAACTAGCGATAGTTTTTGTGGATTGTTTTTATCTGAGAAAAGGTGACACAAAAAGTTGCGCCATGGCAGTTGTTCTGTCTTCTGTATATATCTGATTCCCGTCCGTGTTTCTGTCACCTCCCTTCCTGGTTGCCTACCTGTTTCATTCAACACGCCACACACAGCAGGAATGTCACTTAAGATTATCTTTCCAGCCATCACAACAATCAGAGCGTCTTTAAGACATAGAGAAGCAGCGTTCAGCTTCTTTTAACCACAAATCTGGAACAAACTTCCAGAAACACTGAGTTCCTTTAAATCAAGACTAAAAATCCACCTGTATAGAGTTGCTTTTCAGTCATAATAAATGAAACGTTGATCAGCATATTTGATGTTTCTTAATGATTTTGATGATGACACTCATCAAAATAGAATAGAACATAGTTTATTGCTTCCCAATGGGAAAATGTCATATTTGACTACATGGTCAAATATTGTTGACTACATGGTGTGTTTTATGACTTTGTATTTGGTGTTTTTATGATCTAAAGCACTTTGAACTGCTTTGTTGCTGAAATGGCCCCATGTTTTGGTTTTCTTAGCCTCTTCAGTTTTCTTCAGGATTTTAGCTGTAGTCCATGTTTTATTCTAGTTGTCTTGTATTTACTTTTCATCATAGTTAAGTCTGTTTTTCAGTACTCTCTAGCTCAGCCTTTTTGTTCCTGTCAATCTAGCTCATGTTTTTCCACCTGTGTTCCCTCATTAGTTGTCCTGCTCACCCGTCTCCTACACGATTTAAGTTCCTGTTTGGCTTTTGTTCCTTGCAGGTTTCTTGTTTGTTTCTTGTTATGTTTGGTTGGTTCCTGTTCATGCCAGCTGTTCATGACCAGTTAGTTATCTTGCTTGGAAATAAACTCTGACCACTTTACCACGGCTGTCTGCGCTTTGTCTCTTCCATGTCTCTGCCTTCATTGTCCATGTCAGCCATAAATCATCACCTGGGCTTTCCCTCGCTGTTTTAAGAAACAGCAATCATTCTGTGTGTAAACTTCTGATTTAGAAGACATGAATACATAAATCTGGCATTCTTTCTCTTACTATTGTAGAATTTAGCAAATAGAAATAATTGTAACTGTCCTAAAACAAGAGAAGTTTAGTATGATTTAACTTCTTTAAGTGTATGTAGACGTCTGGGTTCAACTGTATTTAGTGATTGTTCTAATTAAATACATATATTTTTTTCACATAGTAAAAAGGGTTTAAAAGATATACGTCTTCCTTAAACCTTTTAACCAAAGAACTGGAAGCTGGGTTAGCTAGAAGAGCTAGGTTAGAATAACATGACACCGTTTGCTTTTGAAGTGCGTCTGCTGCTTTCAGAGCCTAACGAACCACTTCCCGATGCCCCACAGAGCTCTTTGTGACTGCAGCTATAAATACCCGTGCAGAGCAGCAGTGATTGAGCGCTGGCGTAGCTGAGGAGCATTTATTAGCCGTACCTGACAGGTGCCCCCCTCCCCAGGGCAGGGCGCAGCAGCACAGTGATGGTGCTCTCTGACTCGCTCAGCGGAGACGGGATGTCTTCATAGTCGAACACAGGGGCTGGAGAAAAACACACACACACACACACACACACACACACACACACACACACACACACACACACACACACACACACACACACACACACTTTAGAGCGACAGGTCAAAGACATGCACACTACAGCAATATTCCACATGAAGCCTCAAAACTTTGTCAATTTTAATGTTTTTAAGATTTTTGCTGAGATATTTTAGGCTTTTTTTTTTTTTTTCAGCTGCATATGAAAGGAGCCGGAGCGCGATCTCTTTTCATTACTCAAACGGATCCCTTGTGTACCAGTAGACCTCCCACACGCTGCCATTGTCTGCTGACGGGAAGCAGCAGCCGGCTGCACAGAAAACAAGAGGCTTTTAAACATAATTAGGATTTATGTCAAAGTTGCACAGCCTCAGCAAAACTCTGGGAGCTCTGAGGTGGAGTTTTCCTCGTTTTATTACAGATTGTAAATTAATTGGAAGAGTGTAGTGAAGTAAAGAGCTGTAGCTATGAGAACAACATACAAGCTCAGGGTGAAACGGAAGAGGTGAATGTTTGTGTAATTCTGCCACCAATAGACACATAACCAGTTGAGATCTACAGGACCAGTGTGTGTGTGTGTGTTCTGTTCACTATAATAAGTATAATATTCCAGCTGTGTATTTCTCATCCTTGCTAATAGAATGGAGCGGATCTGCTTTCCTTTTAGTTTCTTTTAGCTGTTACGGACCTGCTAGCTTAGCTTAAACTGGAGCTCTGACCGAATTAATTCTTAATATTCTAACAGTTCATACACAATGTTAATAATTTGCAAAGCCAAAACTCCTCAAATGTTAAATTTAAGGAGCCACTAGACGAGCTAAATGTGTCCAGTAGCTAGCTGTGCTGCCATGCTAATGCTAGCATGCGTGTAAACATGGCTGCTTTTCAATGATGTCAGCTGCACAAATCTGCAAAATCTGCATTTTTTTTGTTGGCTATCTGTATATACAGTATATTTAATAAATATTATGGGATATTTATTATTGTAGAGCAACAGAAAAGATCAAACAGTTTTGAGGTATAAATTAACTTTCTTTTGTCAAATCTTTCTTTCTATCAAAGCCAAATATCCAAAAACTCTTTCATCCGTGTTTAATAAACACAGACACTTTCATGAAGTCAATGTATTTTGTTCTCTTTTCCTGGTTTTGTGGGTTTTTAAATTTGTTTCTGGTTCTTCAGTTCTGCTTAGTTTTCTTCCACATGTTTCCTGGCAGAAAAAGCCCATGTGAAAACCACGTACGACATGGAAGATGGATGCACTTGAGGTTCACACCGTTTTTTACGTGAATGATGTGAGTCGCATGTAAGACAAAAACATGTTTCATGGTAAAAACCCCATGTGATTCTCATCAGAGTTGTGATTTTAAAAGGTGGTAATTAACAACTCCCAAGCTGAAACCACAGAGCGGCTCTAAAAATGTGGGAACGACTCTCATTGCTCAGACTAACACAACAAGCAATTCTCTACAGCCTCCATATGATTTAATGCAAATACATCCCAGTAATGTCTCAGCCTAAACACATTTAATGGACAGAAATCACCATCTCACATTAAGAGGTGGAATGTTTTCACAGTCGTTCCATACCTGCAGTCTTTGCCTCTAGTTTCTGTTCTGTTGTGTGGGGCCTTTCAATGTGAGAACAGAAAACAAAGCTGTTTTTCCCTCAAACTACCCATCCTGAACATTTGTAGTTAGCTATAATTTGTTTTCTCTCCAATAAAGCGAGTGTGCATCTGAAAGCCGCTTTGGCTGTGCATGAATGAGGAGAATTTGTATAATTTAAAAGTATATGAGGAAATCAATTTTTGTTCTTTTTGAAGAAGAAAAACACAAGTTCTCACTCAGTCATCTCTGCTGGCGAGAAATGTTGAATGGTTTTTTTTGTTTGTTTTTTTTAAGTTTTCTCGGATGCTTTTTTTTTTTTACAAACTGAAATATTAAATCTCAAAAAGGGCTTCTTGTTTTATTATTGATGAGAATCATTTTTGGGGGTTACACACAGGACATCTATCAGCCTCACTGCAGGCTCACCAGATATGTTGGTAGTGATCTCTGTGAGAGCGGTCTGGCCGAAGCCTTTGGCCGTGCGAGCGCGAACAGAGACCAGGTAGGTGGTTCCGGGATGCAGACCCGAGAACATGTGGTAGGTTTCATTCCTCAGCTTGGAGACTGTGCGGCGAGGACCGGGAACGTTGATGCCCGGGTCAGAGGATTCAATACTCTGGTAGCTGATCTGCAAACGATAAACAGACGGGAAACGAAAACAGGAACAAACAAGGCTGATTAAAGAATAATCACGCGATAAATAACATGAACATAACACCTCATTTGTTTTTTCCAAGCTGATTCTGACAGAAAATTCAATGTTCGTAAAATATTCATCCGACTGTTTCTCAAAAAAAAAAAGCTGTGCTTGGTTAGCCATTAAATGTACTGGAGAGATCATTTCAGCTTAGCCATGTGAAAAAATGTGAGGAAATATTTCAATAGTTGCATGAGTCCAAATATGTGACCAACTTCTTTTACGATCATGGAAAAATTTGAAAATTCTTTTCAGAACTTCCCAAGTTCTTGACGATGACCCCATTGAGATTTTGTTTTTACAGCCACAGAAACTAGAGACGCGCAAATTTTTGGTATTGATCTGATACAAAGTAAATACAGGGCATTCCCGATATCGATACAGATGCCGATATCAATGTCGATAGATACTTTTCATTTAAGTTTGACATACCAAAAAATTTGTTGGGGTTTTTCCTTTGAATTAATTTTGTTCAAATCTAAGACGGAAATTGGACAAAATTTGTAGCTGTCTACAAAACATTTTACTAATAAAATGATTTGTGTGAATTTTTCCTAAATGAGAATAAATGAAAGCATAATCTTTTTTGAGGTACAGCCGAGAGCCTACAACACAAAAATAAAATACAATTTCAAGAAGAGAATCTGAAACTAAACAGTAGCATCGATCCCATATTGACACTGACTCGGCATCGATATTATTGATCCGCCCACCTATAACAGACACTGCAAACCTTTTTGTCACTTCCTGCCAGCTGCATCACAACTCCTCAAAGGAAGTCAAGCTTTTAAGACCTGCTTCTCCAGTTAGATGGCTTCCATCTGTCATTAAAACAGGCACCAATTACCTTCTAGACACATTTTAGGGACAGTATGGTCTAATAGTCTCCTCTATCTTATGCTTAAAATAGCTTTAACAAATGACTGCAAAGAGCTCATGAGGGAATACTGGTTCCAGTCGAAGCGGTGATCTCCATGGCAGACGGGATGACATTTTAAAACCTGCAAAACAGGAAATTAACATGGTTTTGTACAGAAGTTTTCTATTTGTAATTTTGTACCTGACTTTTGTGGGGTATGAAGAGAAATCATTTTCCACAGAACACTTTGTACACTCATAGTAAATAGGTGGGTTCATATTGATATTCATTATCCAAAATCTACTCTGTCTTTTGTAAGGAAATGTGGCTGTGTGATGCAGATAACTAAATTAATTTATATTTGTGAATTTTTCTTCTAATTATTTTCAAAATTCATTATAAAATGTACAGTTGGACTCCGAAACCGTGGTCCGCCTACACATCCAGGTCTGGGTTCGACTGAAATGAACTCTCTGGTGTGAAAGCCAAATGCACCGGAGACCGCTCCAGAAACAGGAAGCAGAATACAGTGGAGGGCATTCTGGGTAAATTCAACCAAAAGAAATTGGCAAATAGTTTTGGTTGAAGCGTTTACTTCGAAAACATTAGAGTGTTCAAAGCCTGAATACTGCAAATCGGAATAATGGAAAGGACTCTGGTTCTGTTTTGTGGTTCTAGCCACTTCTTAGCGCTAGAGAAGTGGCTAGCTCACTTCTCTAGCGCTAGCGGGAGGAATGGAAACGACACACAGGCGTATCACCACTCTAGGTCCTTTGCTACATGTTTTACCCCTATCCTATCTCTCCCCATTTCCTGATCTTTTGTAAATAACGACTGGCAGAGCCAGAAAAACCTTTAAAAATACAGATTTGAGTCAATGATTTCCCCAGAGCTAATTCCTGTTCTTTACCATACAGGAAAATAATTGAGCGTGTTCTGTTTAATCATTTTTTTGTAAACATCATCCATGTCTTAACAAGAGTCAAATCTGATCGTGAGCAGACGGACAGGAGTTGGGTAGACGTGGTAAACCAGACTGGAAAGGATTCAGATTATGACCATTACTAAGACGCTCCACAAAAAACCTGACAACCATTTTTTTTTTTAGCTATTTTTAATGTAGCTGGTAACACACAGTGGTTGGATATGTTGCATATATTCACAGCTTTACAGACTGGGCTGTCATCAACAACTTCCAAGCTTTAGGAATTTCTGTATGTTTAAAAGATTTATTTAATGTAGGGAGAATGAGCTGAACTATCCATCCACTGTGCAGACCTGCAGGGAAAGATGGAGGTGAAGTTATGAGCTAGTGACAGTCCATCGAAGTTTTTCTAAAAACTGTTTTGGTTGGGTCCAATTAGCTGCTCCCAAGAGAGGAATACCAGAGCTTCTGCATGACCAGACACTAACAAGCAGCTTTTCAAACA
This sequence comes from Alfaro cultratus, assembly GCA_903066825.1. Lineage (NCBI taxonomy): Eukaryota > Metazoa > Chordata > Actinopteri > Cyprinodontiformes > Poeciliidae > Alfaro > Alfaro cultratus. The sequence continues at coordinate 67,957 of CAEFZX010016631.1, read as the reverse complement.
CTATTAAATGAATTATTAGTGTTTATTGAGTTCATTCTGGCATACAGTGAGGATTCACTGCTGGATCGAAACATGACAACATACAGAGCATTTCTATTTAGACTGTCAGTAATTTGTTATTTTTGTGCACACAAAAAACATTTTTATGCACTACATTCTGTGACATCAAGAATATTTATAAAACACTGCTGATGGATCCCACTGAGAAGATGCTTTTCTGAACTCTGCATCAAGCCTAGTCAGCTTGTCAAGTCTTTCAATCACATGAAAGTTCCACTGCTGTCTTTTATTCTGTCAACTCTTTGTGTGATTTGTTCAATCTGAACCTTCCAAGCAAGTGCAGCTCATCTGTGTGTGAACCAGTCACACCATCACTCAGTGTGTGTTTGTGGAACTAATTTCTCTCTCGAATGCCTCTGAGACTGTCATCAATAGTGAGGCTTCATAGCTGAAAGCCCAGACTACATTGGTCTCTGGTAGGTCAGAGACCACAGATAAAAAAAAAAAAAACAGAATCTGATTTATCTGCCAAGACGATGTAACAGACCACTAGACTTTTTTTTTTCAGGCGCTCACAGCATCAAAACTTTTGTTATTAATCAGGAATGGAACTTTGTATCCTCTTGTTTCTGGTAGGTCCGTCAATCTGACGCACAAGCAACATCCGCAAACAACACAAAGACGCTTCTCTCGGCCCACTGGGGGGTACAGCTTGCTTCAAGAACTGATCTGATTGGATGAGGGAAAAGGCTATTGTTGTGTTAAAGTTGTGCTAAAAGGAGTTAGCCTGTCAGTGAAGCCTAAAATAGTATCTTAATGCTAAACATGTAGCAGCAGCACAGGCGCTAATGCTAATGTCCACATTTTTAAAGAAGTGCTGTGAATGATCAGGAATTCCTGTAACACTGAAAAGCTGAATGGATAAAAGAACACTTTGCACCAATTTGATGGCTGAAGTACCTGAATAATAAATTAGAAACAAATATACTTTTTCTTGAGTTCCCATGCCTATTTACTAAAAAAATCTAGCGGCAAAAGGGATTTTTGAATTAAAATGTAGCTTATTTTGTTGATACACAGTTTTATTAAAATGCAATTAATCACAATTAATTCATTACAGACTCTGCAATTAACGAGTCTCGCCACTGGTATAAATATAACCCAATATATATTTATACTGCAGTATAAATATATAAACTATATGGGGAATAAAATAAGGACGAAGGAACAATATGTAGATATATTTGTAGCCAATTTTTATTATAAAGAAAGGAAAAAGAATTATGACAAAATAAAAAAATCCTATTTTTGATTTTTTGATCAAAACAAAAATCACCAAACAGCCTGGCTCCTCAGGCTGTTTGGTGTTTGTTCTTCAGATGCAGCCGGGGGACAGAAACGGTCTCTGTATAACTGACCTGAAGGAAACAATCTGAACAGTTTGTGTCCAGCAGGATGTTAGCTTCTTATCCTGAAGGCTGGACGGTCAGCCCTGATTGTCAATAATGACATTTAACATTGGCCTCTTGTGGAAGCATCCATTTCAATCAATAAATCAATCAGCTTTATTTGTATACACATCACAGCAACAAGGCAGTTCAAAGTGCTTTACATCATAAAAACACAAAAATACAAAGTCGTTTGGCTATTTTACAATTTTATGGAAGTTTGCTTTATTAGTATATGGAAATGTACTGTAAATTTAACGATGTGTGAAAGTGGGTTCTGCAACAGGTCAAAGCGAAAACAAACCTCATATCTTACCTCATACTGTGTGATGAGACCGTTGGGCTCTACAGGCTCCTCCCACTTGAGGAAGATCATGTCGTCGAGTGGAGTGAAGGTTAAAGACTCTGGAGCGATTCCCCCAGGAACTAAAGCGAGACAAAATAAACAGCCTCGGCTGAAACAAACAGTCTCGAGTAAATGGAGTGTTGTGTGGGCTTGCTAGTGGGTGCAAACGCTTTTGACAGAGAAAAATAAAGGCGAAAGAGAAAGAAGACACAAGGATTAGAAAGGAAAGAGGAGAGGGAGTGGACAGAGGAAAACTGGCCCGGCTCAGCCCCAGACATCAGGATATATTGAGATTCTGGCTCCTGATGATCCGCAACGTCTACATCATGGCAGAACAACTGTCCTTTGTGGAGTAATACTAAATTAATAGAGTGGATTAATTTACCGTAGAGCCTGACAAATAAGATCATTTACTCTTCTAATACAATAATACTTATACTACTCCAGGACTTGGTAGTATTCTAACTGGCTTACCTTTTCCTATTTGGTCACATTAGAAAAACAAACTTCCATCTATGTTATTTTTTTCTGTGACTGACTTTACATAGTGGCTCCTAAATGTGGGGTGGTATTGAAACACACCTTTCCCTACAGACTCAGCTACATGTTTTTTTGGGCTAAGTCTCCACCAGCTTCAAACATCTAGAAATGCAAAGTTTTGCCTTTTCGTTCATGCAAAATAGTTCAACCTCAATGAGACTGGACTGTAAGTGTTGGAGAAAATCAACATTTTCAAATACAACTTTGCTTCTTGCTCAGATCTTTCTTTACAAGGCAAGGCTCTGGCAGCATCCCCATTACTGCAGCCAAGTTCCAAATCAGTCCATCCATCTCATCCCTCACAAACAAGACACTAATACACTTAAACTCCTTCCCATAGAGAGACCTCTGGCTCAGAGGCAGCAGTATTCCTTTTTCTGTTTGGGAACTGAGTCTCATCCCAGTCTCTTAACGAATGACTGGAAACACCCATGTTAGAGTCCAGTGCAAGTCTAAGAAAGAGCTGGACTTTGCGCCAAAAATGCAGACGCAGCTCTTGCTTTGGCCTATGGAGACCAGATAGTCCTGAAAGTGAACTCAGGTACACCGTAGTCCACCTTGTACTGCAACTGACTGGAGTAGTACCCATATCACTGCAGACAAGGCCTCATTACATAATTCTTTGAAACAATCAATCCTGATCTGAGTCTAGTTTTCTTAGAAGGTAATTTGAAGCAAGTAGTCAACATAGCTAAAAAGAAAACACTGACAGAAAAAGAAGTGGACTACTCCTGTGGCTTGGGGGCCAATCTTTGCCTCAAGTAGAGTTTAAGTATTTTGGTGTCTTGCTCATAAGTAACGATAGGATGGAATGGGAGTTGGACAGCTGGGTTGGGGTTTCTGCAGTAACGCGGGGGCTGCTTCAGTCTGTTGTAGTGAGAGAGAGCAGTGCCAAAAAAGGGACGCTCTCGATTTACCAGTCGGTCTATGTTCTGACCCTTACGTATGGCCATGAGATACGCATAATGCCCAAAGGAACAAGATCTTGGATACAAACAGCCAAAATGCGTTTCCTCTGTAATGTGGCTGGACTCAGCTTTAGACATAGGATGAGGAGATCTGTAATTCAGGGGAGCCTAAGATAAAGACACTGTTTCTCGGCATTGAAAGTTTGGTTGGTTCAAAGAATTGACCAAGATGCACCCTGGGTGTCTCCTTTTGGACGTTTTCAAGGAGACACTGGGGAAGACCCAGAACTCGCTGGATGGATAATGTCTCCCGTCTGGCCTAGCTGTGCTTTGGATCCCCCAGAACGCAGGATCTCGTTGGAGAGATCAATGTCTAGGTGTTATTCCTGGACCTGTTGCCCTGTGACCCAAACTCAGTCAAGTGGAAGACCATGGATCGACAAAAGTCTAACAGGTTGTTAGACTTTTTTTTCTTTTGCTGTGTTTTGCATAAGGTGAAAAAAACACTTCAGTGGCATTTGATAGTTGAGCCCAATAGGCAATAGTTTGAAGAAATGGTCTGTAAGGCGTTAAGTTTTAAGAAATCAATTTCTCTTAGTTATTAAGACATACAGTGTATAGGAATGGACAGTTAGAGTGAGATTGGACAGTGATTGTCTCCCTTTTATGCTTAGATGTTCAAATGCATGTGAATAAGAAGGCATGATGAAATGCTACCAACTGCAAATACTTAGAATCAATTTCTCCAACTTTCTTGACCATACTACAAATATTACTACCAAGTCATATTCAGTTACATGGGAATGTCTCACCAATTTTACATAACAACAAGACTTTGACCTTCTGGGCCTTCATCCATGGAAAATTTGCATTAGACTGCACAAAATCTGCTGAAGTCCACAGGAAAATATTACAAAGATAAGCAAAATCATTATAGCATTTTGCTCTTGGCAATACATTGAGCTTATGAATGCTTCACTAGTCTCCATTTAAAGGGCTGATCTTCCTTTTAGTTATGCTGATCCAGCTTTTCTTTTTAGTCAATATTTGTGTTTGTTTTTTTTTTTTTGCTTGCGCTACACAACCAAAGGCCCCGATTTTTGTAAGCACTGCATAATAATCATCCGAGCATAAAGGAACAACTACAACTGTAAGAAATTGTGAAGCTAAGTCTCCCTGACAACACCAAGCCTCACTGCACACACAAACATAAACATGTGCCTTCTATACAATTTGGTAGCACTTGTTAGCATACAGTGAGAACAATTAAACTCCCACTCACTGTCCTCCTCTGTTTGAAATGTGACCTCCCGGCTCTCCTTCTTGCCCTCTGGGTTGGCCAGTGCCAGCCTCACATGGACCGCCCGGAAGGGTGGCAGGTCCCTGAGGGTGAAGTGGGAGGTGTTGCGGTCCACCGACAGGCACTCCCTTACAGTGGCGTTGTTGCCCCCGCTGCTCCCCGTCGGCATGGAGTAGCGGTAGCAGAGGTACAGCGTGTACGTGTGGCAGCGTGTCAGGTTGTAGCCCAGCGGCTCCCACTGAAGGGCCAAAAGACGCGGCTGGATCTCTGTGGCTGTGAGGCCCCGCAAGGCACGCATGGGCTCTGACAGGGACAGGAAGCAGAGACGTTACTAATAAAATAATACATGAAAATGCATTTCATCATGAAGGAAGTGCAAACTGCAGCACATTTCAATGGGATTTTATAGGATAGGATTTCTCCCACCTCACCGACACGTGAGGTGGGAGAAATATTCTTAATGGTTTTACAAAACATTCTTAATAAATACAATGAAGCCCCTTTGACTCTATCTTTAAACATAATATAGGTTACTCCATTGTCTACTTAACTCTCCTACTTGATAAAGAGTCTTTGTCACTTAGTCGCAGTAAAAAACCAGCTGTTCTATAAAATCCTCTGAGGTTTGTGGGGGAAATCAGTGAACAAACAGCTTCATGAAAACCACTGAACCCAGCAGAAAGGTCAGAAATGAACGTATGGAGAAGTTTTAGGCAGGGTTAAGTTACAAATAGGGCCAGAAATTTTTTAACTTTTTTTTTTTTTTTTTAACATACAAGGATCCAAAGCATGTTTCTGGTAGGGTTAGAGTTAGGGTTAACTACAACGACAGTCAACAAAATTGATTCTCTTGCTACTGTTTGCTTCAAAAACCGATCTGACAGGACGCTAGAAAGGACTATTATTGTCTTTAAGTTGTGCTAAAAGCAGCTAGGCTTGAATAGCTTTGCTGATAGGTTAAAACAGCATCTCAGTGCTAAACACGTTGCAGCAGCACAGACGTCCCCAACACTAATGTCAGCATCAACACATTTCCAAAGCTTTTATCATCTTATTTTACAAATGTTTCCTGTTTAATTCAAAGTCTTTACAAAATAATGAGCAATTAAATAAATTTATGCATCAGACTTCAGCATTTTTAATGACAATTCTTTGACACAATTCACTGAGTCTGGGAAAGGAAAATGCTAATTTTCATCCCAGAGGAAAGTTTTACAAGCACAGAAAAATCTAAAAGTATATTTCTACCTTCTCTTGTGTTTGATAAAATTGGAAAAAATAACAAGCAAAAGGAGGCAGAAACCTGCAGCAGACGTTGTGAACTCAGATTTTGTGCCTACAGATGGGTAAAAACGTGTCACAGAATAAGACACAACGCCAGATTCCCAACTTGTTAAATGAATATAGTTTGACAGGAGAAGGTTGTTTGGCACGTATAAATGGACAAAGCCTAATTGCAGCTGTCAAGTGTGAACATTACAATTACACGTGCATGTCGAGCTAAATGTCCACTTTCAAACATTAATGAGGGGATTTCTGTCCAGCAGCCTGGCCTGAATATCCAAGAGTACTTCAGCGGTACCAAATAGAGAAATCTGAGCGAAATGCCCTTGGAATGGCAGGGCAGCACATGGATGAGGATGACTCTTAGGCAGCACTGGAGAGGCAATAGCTGCAGCCCTGCTGCGTCGCCAGACATGGATCACAAGCTAATAACACACATGAACGAGGCAATGTCAAAAAGGAGAAATCACTTCTGAGAGGACAGACACATCCCTCAAGTGTTTGCTGACTTTAAGGAGGTTTGCTCTTTCCAAGAGCACAAAACACGCCAAAGAGTTTGACGCCCTGACAGCCGAGACGGCCAAAAGCGTTGCCCTTCAAAATAAAAAACACATTAAAGATAAAGGCAAAAATTTAGGTGCAGAAAAAAAAAACAAAAAAAAAACTAACAACAGTCACAATCTAGTTAAAATCAAATCTGTCACAAGCAGAGAGTTCACTTTCTGCTCTAGACGCCATTACTCATCATTAGAGCCGCGCCCCGGCAGGCTCTGTCCTGTCCACGACCGATCCGGCCCCGAGCCGGCCCCGATCCGGCCCCGAGCCGACATTCTGCATGATTAGCCTAATCAGAGGGATTACCCAGAGGCAGAGGGAGCCAGGCAACCAGAAAAGAGAGGAGGAATGGCAGAACGGTGGACCGGGTGGGACCTCCCTGTGGATCTGCTCTTTTTATCTCCAAGGCTTGTCCGCAATGCCTGGAGTGTTTTTTTTTTTTTTTAGAAAATGTGAAAGACACAAACTCATATTTACCAAGAGGAGATCATGTGGGTTTTGAGCTGGAGACACTTGTTTGGACGACTTCCTTCATGCTGAGATTTAAACATCAAAAACTGACTCAAAGTCTGTTGATATTTTGTTTCCACCCTGGCCTGATTAAAATATTAGAACAAGTCTATAGAGGAAAAGAACGTAATTGCTGAAGAATCCAAGTAAATGGGAGAAAACCCAGACTGAGCTGTGAAGCGAGATTTTAATTGAGCAGAATGGCACAGGATGGCCAGGCTACATTACCGTTTTTGCCTGACTCATGTTCACCATTAAGTAAGCCTACAAATGACTTATGTATATGAGGAAATGCTTATTTTTACATAGATTTTAACATTGGAAACTGGACTTTGGATAATTACAGAAGTGTTTGTCAAGGTTATTACAGCTTTGACGACGAATTCTGAAGTACAGGCTGAATGTTTCATAATGGTCAGATTGGACATTTTTAGTCACACTAAAGAATACATACAGCATTTAACTTTTAGCTCCGAGAATGGCCATCAGTTATTGACAAAAGCTGGATGGGACTGAGGAACATCTGAAACGTCAAGCTCAACGAGAGTCCGAGAAGAAAACCAATCCATGGCGCGGTGGTGTCACAGAGCCTCCGCTGTCTTCTGCTTTAACTCGGGGCAGAAAGCCTCAGACGTGAGGAATGGGAGCTGACAGGATGTGGCTGAGTGGAGGCGCCGGCGTGAGCGGATCAAACACGGTGGCAGGTGACAGGTCTGATTGAAGGAGCGTCTGGCCGGCCTTTTTACCAAAAATGAGCAGCAATGTGGTTGAGAGACAGATGAGTTGTAGTTAGGCGGCTCTGCTAGCGTGACATGAAGCAAAACGGTAGAAAACATTTTGACCTTGGTGGTCTGCTTCTTCAAAGACCAGGAGAAAGATTGAAGACTTTGACTGTTCCATGTCCTTTGTCTAAATGATTCATTGTTAGGACGACTTAGGCACCTTTGCAACACAACGGCAGCAAACACAACCTAGCTGTCTGTTGTTAAAGGGACAGTAAGACATTTTTGAACTTTAAATCATGTTATAATGTTGTTCCCGCATTTAAAAAAAAAAAAAAAACATATCAGGAGTGTTGCTTTGATTATTTCATTTATGTCTGAGAAATCTTCATAGCCTCCACTCAGCTGTCCAAAACACCTGAGTGGACTTAGCCACACTGCTACAGTAGCAACAGCAGCATCAACAGAATAAAACCTGATAATCTAGGTGTTATTCATTTATTGCAGTGTGCAACAGAAAAGAAAAAAAAAAGTTGTAGAATAACTAAACCACTTGTTTTCTTCTTTTTTCTCTCTCTCTGTCGGCTGTGCTATACATACAGGGTTAGGATTCAACACTAAAAATCAGGAAAACATTTCTCACACAAAGAACAGAACATTAAGTTTGCTACAGTTTTATGTTTCCAGGCTTGCTGTTTATTTTGCGATTATTAATAATTGATCGTTGTGGTCGATTTGTTACCGCTGTGGTGACGTCACGCTGCAATAGGTGTCCAAATTTGCTAATTGTGATTGGCTGCTTTTCGTCAAACTTAATGCAGCATTTGCAAGGCACGCTTTGATTGGATGAAAAGAGCTTGTCTGTGATTGGCTGGTGGTGTGGTTCATTTACATACAACTTCTGTTTGGAGCGCAGACAAAGAACCGAGCGAGCAGAAAGAGACGGAGGCTTGTCAGAGTGGAGTGTGTGTGTGTGTGTGTGTGTGTGTGTGTGTGTGTGTGTGTGTGTGTGTGTGTGTGTGTGTGTGTGTGTGTGTGCGCGTGTGTGTGTTGTGTGTCACAAATATCAACATGCCATATCAACAAACATCTGGTGGTAGAGCACATCTGCTGAGCTCGTTACAGGAGCTACTGCTCAGAGCAACGCTGCTAAAACGTTGTTGAAGAGTTAATAGAGGAGCCATGTTGTGATGACTTCCTGAAGGCGGAGCTTCAGAAAGAGCAGGAGTTTTTAAAAAGACAGATGCCCAATTTCAAAAAGTTAAATTATGAAATCAAATTTCCTTTAAGGCCCTGCGATGAACTGGCAACCTGTCCAGAGTGACCCCACCTCTCGCCTGTTGACCACTGCAGGGCTTCATCAGTCCTCACGACCACACTAGGGATAAGTGTGTAAGATGATGAATGAATGGTTGGATGGAATTCTTTTAAGTCATATTTGATATATAGCATTTTTATAAGAGCTAAAGGTAAGGGAAATACATAATTCTGCCCCTTTACATTTTCAATACCTTTTTCAAAAACTTTTTCACATTTTGTCACCAACTTCACTGTTTCCTGCTGAAAAAAGGATTGATGCAGCATGATGCAGCCACCACTGTGCCTCATTACCATAAGACATGACTAACCAGTGCCAACAGATTCTCCCATCGCTGTCCTTCAGAGAACAGAACTCTTTTGTTAGGCAACACCTAGAAGGTGAGCTCTAGATTTTTAAGTAGGTGCATCAGAGTAAAGGGGGTTGAAGACAACCAGTCCCACACTGTTCATATTTTTATTAGTGAAAAAGCATCCATTGTGATTGCACGTACCTGCACACTTGGTCCGGCTGACCAGTGGTGGTCCCGGCGCTCCGGTGCCTCCCTCCCCGGGTCGGGTCAGCAGAACGCTGATATAGTACTCTGTGTCTGGCTCCAGGTGCCAGACCTTGTAGGTGAGCGAGCCCACCACATGGGTCTCCTTCCAGGTGGACTGGCTGGCCCGGTACTGGATCTCCCGCCGGATGACAGGTCCGTCTCCAACAATGGAGTTGGTGTTGAGCTGGATGATCAGGTAGGTGGGGCCCGCTCGCAGGAGCTGGGGCGGGGCGATGGGCGTGGGTGGGACTGCAACAGAGAAGGTCATCTGGTGTGAGCTCATTAAATCTACTTCCTGTTACCTGGGCTGGTGAGCGGTCTGGAGGGAGAGTGGCCCTCCATTATTGTAGACTTTGTTGTGTTTTTATTATGTAAAGCACGTTGAACTGCTTTGTTCCTGAAAAGTGCTATACAAATAAAATTGATTGATTGGCAGATATAACTAAGACTTGACCAAAAATGTTAATATTGTTTAAACATGCAATATTTCTTGGCAGTCATATTAAAAAGAGATTCATCACTTCTATATATTTGCAATTTTAATGATTACTGCATAGAGGTAAAGAAAACCCAAAATTCTTTGTCTAAGACAGATTGATTATCACATTAGATCAATCAAAAACAGACGTCTTAAACACAAATCTAGGGCTTCTAAGAAGATTTATTAATCTCCAGCAAATAAATGACATCAATGCCATGAATCTTGATATGCTGTAAAGATAAAGTTCTCTCGTTTAAACGAGATGCTGTTCCTGAATTTATTTCCCAGCTCTGGCAGGTTCATGTCTCCATAGCGATGTTTAAAGCAAACATAATCGTTTAGCATGAAGGGTTAAGTTTCTCTGCTCTAAGATGTACTTACTCCAACGCTCAGTGAGCTTTAACAGTTCTTCAGGTAATCATCACTGTGGCCTTTTAAACAGGAATTGTGCTGCTTAAATCCAAATATATCTATCCCAGGCGACCCTTAACCAGGAACAATTCAGATCAGATCAAAGTGCTGATTATTTCAAAGGCTCTTGTTAAAAGTGTAGGGATGAAGGCAGGGTCAGCAGAGGAGTGAGTCATTCTTTATGTGTGCCTGTAAACCAAGTAATAAAGAAACACGAGAAAAGCAGAAAATAAACACGAGGGAGCTAAACCCCGAGAAACAAAAAAGAAAATATTTTTGCAAAATCTCTTTCAGCATTATTGAAGAGGGCGATGCGTTTTGTTCTGAAATGCCTCCAACAACACAAGCAGCAATGAAAAGACTGGTTTTGTTCCTGAGACAGAAGAAATGACTTCAGACGAAGAGAAACAAAACAACACAAAGAAACATGGAGTGAATGTGTGGAATAACTCTGTATTCATCAGGGCTGTGATAGACGTTAGCTAAAGAGTAAAGAAACCACACTTTGAAAATTGAGCCGCTTATGCTAGTAACAAGGCTAGCTTAGCTTCTGGAGCAATTTGTCGTTTTAAATACTCCATTAAATGTTTCAGCTAAACATACACACACTGGTTTAATGCTTAGCAGAGTATATTTGTGTATCAACTTTACAATACTCTGTTGGAGCTGCTTTTATTTTAAGTGCTGCTGGCTCCCATCTTTTTCAGGAAAAACGTTGAAGCTCTCTCATATATTTTTTTTTTTTCTTGTTCTTTTAGTTATTCTTACTTTTTTGGGTTCTGTTTTTGTCTTTCCTTTTTTCCCCCACATGCTTAATGGTTTCCCCCTCCGTTGTTGTCCGGCAATTTTGTTTATTTTGCCATTTCTTTTTGTTTGTGTCTTTCTCAATTTCTTTTTTTAAGTTTGATTGTACTCATTTCTCTTTTGTTGTTCTTCCTGAACTCTTTTTTTATTGTTTCTTGCTGCCTATCTTTCTTTCGTCCTTCCTTCCATGGGCGGCTCTAGACAGGGGCCAAACAGGGGCCAGTGCCCCTGTAAAATTGGTCCTGGCCCATTTATGACCCCAGTACTGAAGAGGTAATACTAACTCAGTTTCTTATGATGATATGTGCTGGCACAGGAAGTATAACTCATTGGTCCTTTGGATCAATTTCATTCTTTTACTTTCACAGTTTTACTTTAATAATAAAATAAAAATGAAGGTTTTGCAAGTTGAACTTCGGCCACATTGAGACAGAACCACAGCCTTCATCTTTTAGACCAGAGGTCCGAGACTTGCAGCTGCCACAAGTGGCTCTGTGGTTCACTTAATATATTAAGTGATTAAATAATTAAATATTACCACTTTCTTTTGCTCTAAAATATGCAATGCTAAAAAAAACAGAAGAAAAAAAAACTGTTTATTGCCAAGAAAACTAAGTCATTTAAACTGGCTATCCTGTAAATACAAAAACTTAATAGTTTAAAAAGTAGATAAAAAAAGTATAAACATTTTTACTAAAATCAGTGACTCTCAGTGATTTCCTATGACGACTCCAATCTTTCTGTTTATCATAGAGAACACAATGTAACGACATCAGACTGATGAAGCGGCCGTGATCGTTCTATGACATGTACATCTACTCAACGTGACAAGCTGTGTGTTTTCAGTTTTCTATGTATAAAACCAATAGAGTTAATTAAAAACAAAAACATTTTGTCCCCTGCCAGTTACAATAGCTGTGTTTTAATTAGAATCAGCCGCTGATGCATCGCTAACTCAATCAGACAAGAACCGACTGTGTCGCTACGAAGGCTGGATTTACTAATAGATCCAAGAAGTTTATTTATTTTAAGTTAAAGTTTGACACTACAATACTTTGCAAAACTATTTCATCAGTCAATCAAGTTCATTTGTGCAGCACTTTCCAGCAACACAGCAGTTGAAAGTGCTTTATATCATGAAAACATTAAAAAAGCTTATGTTTTCATAAACATGTCATACAGGCAACATTTGTGGAAACCAGGAACATTGAAAAATGTTCAAATCTTTCCTCCCCCTCAGAATCAAGTTCAGATCTAAGAATGGCATACATAGTCATCTTCTTCAATCGAGACAAGGATTTAAAACCCAGTAAAAAAAAAAGTCAATCAATTAAAAAAAATGTAATAAATAAAATATAAATAAATTCAATATAGCCATATGTGTCTCTTGTATGCCAAAAGGTCTGTTGCTGTCTTTGTATAAGACCAGAAGTGTTATAGATTGGATTATACAAATGATATCATCTTTCCTTCTGAATAGAATAACATACATACAGAAAGGGAAGCCAGAGAAATCTGAGGCGGCTTGGACTTAATTTATGTATTTGTTAAAGATTCAAAACTCATAAGTGAAGAAAATGAAACCCTGATCAGTATGATTAGAGGCAATAGATTGAAATGTGATTACTTCATATCGCACCTGTGTGTGTATATATATATATATATACTAAATATATATATTTTTTTATTGCACCCCACTAATATTTTCCCTGGCCTGGTCTCCCATCCCTGTGTAAGTTTTGTCGGCGAGCCGCTGTGTGTTTTATCGTCTCCTTCCTTTTGTTTCCATCTTCATCAGGTTCTTTTTTTCTGTTTTCGTGTCCACATCTCTCTTTTTTTGTTCTTCTTCTTCCTGCCCTGCATCTCCCACGTTGAAATCCTCCTCTTTGCAGATATTCTGCACCGTTGCAGGATTTGCTCACCTCTGACGATGAGCTCTCCAAAGTTGGAGACGGCGGCCCCCCTGGGGGACAGGGTGATGCAGCGGTAGAGGTCCTGCTCGCCGCGCTGCGCCTCCACCTGAAACGTCGCCATCAGCCGCTTGTGGCTCAGCCGCGACAGCCAGGAAGTGTCGAGGACGGCGCTGTTTCTCCTCTGACAGCCAGACAAAGAGCACACAGAGGGAAATGGACATGTTTACTTACGGCCCATCAATATGATTAAAACTGGGAACACAGCAGACTGAGGAGACACACACACACACACACACAAAAACAAAAGGTGGTTAGAGTCTGCTATGTGGCGAGGCGAGATAATGAATATGTGATAAATGTCAGTGGTAACCACGCTGGCTTCTCCTCCAGCCTCCCGGCTCGTTGTCATTTCCAGCTGACATCTCCTCAGCTGCCTCCATGCTGATGTGTCAGCGCCGCAGGCGGACCGGCGACCGGCTCAACCCGTCAGGACCAAATCAGAGCCGGCTGCTGCTCAGAAAGCCTCCTTCCAGAACATGCAATATATGCGTCTCGCTCAAACAAAAAGCAGATTAGAACTTAAAATGTCCGCTCCTGATTTTCACTAGGAAATCGATATGACAACCAGATGTTTGAGATGGGATGACTCAGGAGAATATCGGATGCAGTGTGGAGAATGTTTATGTTGTGTGCATGATGTAACATTTTTCCTGCTAGTTGCAGTTTCTCACAAATATTCACCCCTTTAAAGTGACTGACCTAACTCAGCAGAGGTCCAGTCAACTGGTGCCAGTAGTTTACAAATCAGTCATGATCAGGAAAATTTGGATTACTAAACAACCTTTAATGTCAACTGATTTCTACAATATAATGACAATTAAAATATTTAACATAAAATAAGTGCTTGCATAAGAGTAAAAGTATCAGCCAGGAGATGGATGCAAAAAAAAAAAATTCTTAAGGACCTGAATATCTCCTTTGAGTTCAGTTAAATCATCATCAAGACATGAAGTAATATGATCCATGTGTCGGTCTTCCTGGATCAGGTCGCTCTCACAATCTGACAGACTGTGAAGAAGGAGACTGGAGAGAGGACACCAGGTTACCATGACTACGCTGACGAAGGAGAGTAGAGAGAGATATCTGGAACAGTTTTGAAGAAAGAATGGAGGAAAACTGAACAACATGACTGAGAGCAACCAACAGAAGCTGTGTTTCCACTGACCATATGATTTCCTTATTTGATATTATGAAAATTAATTTGCTTATTTGAAATGCAGCAATCAAAACAACTCGCTAGGATCTGGTGGGTTTTTTGCTGCATCAAAATGAGTGTGTTTTGCAAAACTGCAATGGAAACACTTTTGTCACATGACACGAGTCACATGATCAACAACAAGATGTTACTACTGGCATAAAAGACGAAGAAGACGACAGAAAGTGGTTGGAGGATGACAGCTCAGTTTGGTTTTAAAATATCTGGTTAAAGAAAGTTATTTGCATGTGATTTTAACTGCGTTGCTTATTTAACGGAAACACTGCAGTTGCAAAATTGTTTTTTCAACATTAGCAGAATATCAACAAAGTTTTGTGCTCAACTGGAAACACAATCACTTATTTTATGATACATATTTTTATTCCATTGAGATTTATTTTTGTAAAAATCAGTTTTCACTTTGGCATCAACAATTTTTGGTCAAAGAAGCAAAATTTAGCTGATCATGATTGAGTTGTTAAAGCAACAAAAATCTAAAACATCCAAGGGAGACAATAGTTTTCATTGGCATTTAACACGGACTGCTGTTTCACTTTTCCTTTTTTTCACACCCACTCAGACACACATAGACTCGCCTACATACAATTTGCCATCCGGGTGAAAAGCTCTCAGTTGTTTGCGTCTCCCACATTTTAGCCACGAACAAGAATTTAGATAATATTTTAGATGATTTTTTTTTCATGTGTCATTGACACTCGAACACAGTGAGGGGTTTGTAGAAAAAAAAATTGCAAAAAAGAAACACAAAGTCTGGGACTGGGAGGATAGTGAGATGAAATTTGCGAGGCCCCTTCTCCCTGCAGCCGTCATTTCAAAAGCACTCAGATGTTGAGGCTTCAAAGGCCAATGGAGGATTGAGGCATTCAGAGAAGGGTTTTTGAAGACTAATATTAGCTCATATTCAGACGAGGGAAATTGAAACTATTTTCAGTTGGTGATCGAGAGAAATGGCTTTCGGCTTTAGTAAACCAAAACCCGTCCCAGTCATAGAATTAAAGCAAAAGGCGCTAATTTAATAACCTCTCATATCTGCAACTGGATCTTTTCCCAGCAGCACTGAAATGATCAAAACACAATATCAGGCTCTCAAACTCAGCATTTATCTGAACCATACTGCAGGATTATTAGTGACGCTAAACTCAATTACAGGAAAATGGATCCAGAGTTTTAAGCAGCTCCGCTGATTAATAAACCTGGAAATAATTCAGCTCAAAAAGATTTATGTTCTTCAATATCCAAAGATTATGCCTGTGCTTTACAAACGTATCGTTGCATCACTGTCTTACTTCATCTTCCCTTTGTGTCTGGAGATTTCCCCTTTCTGTTCCAACATGGCTGAATGAGTTTGGTGTGGAAGAACATGACTAACCTGCAGAGCCCTGACCTAATCCTGATAGAACACGTTTGGGATAAATTAGAGCGGCGACTGTGAGCCTGGTCTTCTCGTCCCACGTTAGTGTCTGACCTCACAGACACAGATGGCGCTTCAGGCTGTTTTCACAGCTGATACCTCAATAGACTGGGTTTGATTTGGGACCAAAATTGTGACATTTGTTACGTTTTCAGCTGGTGTGGCTTGCTTTCTCAATGCAAGGTGTAAAACAAACCGAACCCCTTGAAAAAACCTGTTCGCACAATAAATAAAAAAACAACAGCAAAAAACTGTTTACTCCCTTTGCCTGTGGGGGCGCTGCACCAAGAACCACTGAAGAAAGCGACATGAAAACCTCTGAGGAAGACATGAGCACAACTTCCTGCTTCACAAAATGCAAACCAAAATGGAGAGGCATCAGATTTGAGCAGTTACAGGATTTCTATTTTGGCCATGTGTCATATCTTTGACTTGCGCATTTGTTTTGGTTATATTTACCCAGAATGCCCTGCTGTGTAGTCCACTTCCTGCTTTTGGAGCAGTCTCCAGACTTTCTAGGCAAACAAACTAGATTTGGATTAAAGCGGACTAAACAGGGCTGCTGTGAATGAACCCTTCAAGATATTAAAGTTCCAGCTGTAGCATGCTCCACACTCATGTCTTCTGAATTTGGAGAAAGTCAGAAAAGTGAAATAACTATAAATAACTTTGCTTATTTGCTTCTCAGAATGATCAAAGATGCTTCTGAGCTAGTTTGTCCTTTCGTCAAACAAAAAAGCAATTCCAGTCTCATAACTGGTGCTATTCCATCATATTTCCGGCATGCAGCACATCCAAGCCTTCCTAAAAAAAGGCCAAACTTGATAGTAGGGTACATAGGAAAACTCTAAATTGCTTTTTCTGTCCAAAATCCCAAAAGTTATTACGCCAAAAATGCTTCCATTTTCACTCCTCTGCATGGTATTGTAATCTCTTCAGGGAGGTTAGAATTCCTTATAACTCTCTGAAAAGGTTACGTAACCATGGTGACTCACTTATTATATCACTTGTGTAATAAGTGATATAATAATATCACATATATACTGTATATATATATATATATATATATATATATATATATATATAAAGTTTACATATAAAGTTTACATACAGTGAATAAAAAACAACACACACAAGTTAAATCAAATCTAACTTCTCTGGTTTTAGTTCAGATTGAAGAATTTAAATTTTTTCCATTTGCTAAATGATTAGAGAATGAATGTATCAGAGATTTATTCATTACAGAATCAGAAGCTTCCATACATCCCCTCAGTATTTGGTGTTGTTGTCTCTGAACTGTTTGATTTGACTCAATCATTTTAGGTTTCTTTCCACTAGCTTCTCCTAGTTGCTGGAGTTCTGGCCCGTTTCTGCCTGGAACAGTCTGTTGGGTTTAGTGTTGCAGCTGTTCACCAGGTTGCCTTTCTGCTACAAAACAGAAAGAGCCCTGACCTAATCCTGATAGAACACGTTTGGGATAAGGGTTATCCCAAACCTGCCATCATTATTATTCTACTGTATATGCTGCCACTCCGAGACATCACCAGAAAGTATGACTTTGCTTCACATTGATGACATTCAGTTCTAACTCCACACAGATTCCCTTCAGCGTCTCCAACAAAACAACATCATGGATGCAAATGAACCATTTGGTCACAGTCATCCCATGAAGACCATCACCAACAGACCTGCTAACCTTGCATTTCTTCTGGATTCAAATCCTGATTTTTGGTTCAAACACAGAAAGAATTTGTCTTCTAAAAATAATCAGAGCAGAAGTCGTCTGGTAAAGATCAGTTTCTTGTTCTACGTCTCGGTTCGTCCATGGAGTCTGGACCCTCCACTTTTGAGAAACGACTGCTTCCTGGAGGCTTGGCCTCTGTCCAAGATTTAAATTTCACCCCATCTCTAACGCTTGGCTGTGACATATGCAACGCATCAGTTCCACGTTACAATGCTTACCGTCTGCGCTGTAAACAAACATCCTAAACTACGAAGAGAGAATAGCCGATCCGAATGACACAGCTGTTAATGATAATTCAATATTTGGAAGCTTAGCCAACATGGACTGAACAGTTTTGTTCACCATTGATAAAACTACAGGCAGACTACAATTCAGAAAAATGGCGTCATCGTTCACAACTTCTTCTGTTCTGAAGTTCTAATCCAAGTGAACAGGAGAAAACCCAGACTGACCGTCTTGAAGCAATATTTTAATCGAGGGGAATTGCCCAGGAAGACAGGAGGAGGCCAGGCTAGAGCAGAATAGTTGGGATTCAACATTTGAAGGGACATTGTTGAATGTTGTGTTTTTAAACTAAACGGAAAACTAGATATTTTTATCTGCACCATTTATTTTCTCCTAGAGTTGTTCAAGATCAATATTTTAACCAAAGATAACTATAAGAAATCCCTCAGTCGCCCATGTCTTCTTACCTCGAGCACGAATGGCTCCGTCTCAGAGACTTTGCCCGTGGCGACACACTGAAACGAGGCGTTCTGCCCGGCGTTCACCTCCACGTCTCCCAGCCGAGAGAAATGAGCCACCTTGTCTGTTGGAGTGCAGACAGAGAGGAAAGACACGGATTCAATGCAGCACTTCTGGAGTTCAGTGACGCTGTCTGAGCAGAAAACAAAGATGGAGGAAAGCTTACTCAAAACCTCTGCTACAACGACCAACAAGTTCTTCTGTATCCATTTTGATTTACAGGTAAATACTGGAATTGTTTTTGATTTTTTTTTTCTCTCTGGCAAAAACAAATCAAATATCCCAATGTGGCACCAACCTCGTTGTGATTTTTGAAGCACTGTCCCTCGGCCCAGGAAACTGAGTCACCGTGCAAATGCATCTCGCTCCAAAGAGGGAAAGATTGCAGCTGAGGCTGAGTTTAGATTCCAAACTAAAAATAAATCAGTAAGTGTGCCGATTTTGAAAGTTTCAGGTCCCTCCGTTTTTGTTTTTTTTTTTATCTAGCAAGGATTCAGTGATTTATACTTCACAGTCAGTCTTGCTTTTCATGAGCACCAGAAAACGGATATCTGAATTTCATGAGGTCATAAATACGCCACATTATCATTCATTAACATTTTTCTACATTTCTGCTGCAAAAAATAAAAAAACGCCAGTGCTCACTAAAAGTCAGAGTGGATCTTGGCAGCCGTCGCTACCAGCAACAGTTCAACACACTGGTATTTTTAGATGATGTGTTGCTTTGTTTAGGCCACATTTCTAAAAATGCAATAACACAAAGGGGAAAAAACCTGTAACCATTATTATATTGTATTTAATTAAGATTAAAGGTCTATCTATTCATCTATCTATGAGGGTTTTGGAGCATTATCAGTCCTTCAAAGGTCATGCCAAATTGCTCAATTGGATTTAAGTCTTGCCTGACTGGGCCTGTCAAAAAGTTCCATTTCTTTTATTGTTTGACTTGCTGATGAGCTTTGGATCATTGTCCTGCCTCATAACCCAAATCTGTTTAAGCTTAACTGACGTCCAGACATCCTTGGCAAAAAAAACATTCAGTTTTTTTCTGACAGTGGTGAATCTAGAAAAAAATATCTACAGGGTGGGAAGAGAGAGGCAAGGATTTCTCAGGTTGGCAGCATATGATAGAAATGTATATGTAGATTTATATTCAGGAGCCCCTAAAGAGACACTGAATGAAAAAATAAAAAAGAAACTTTCTCTTGTGCATGAGATCTGGCACGCACGAGAAAGTAACTAGTGCACAGCAGATATTCATTTTCGTGGGACGAGTTTCACAACCTTTACTGCTTTTAGAACACTATTATGATGCATAGCATGCAGATCTGGGCCACCCTGTAACGAGTGACGTAATGGTGACAGGTGAGCGTTGCTGTGCACCACGCTGACTAACTGCGTCTTGTTTATGTGACTCTTTCCGATGCCATCTGCAGCAACATGGGAACTGTAGCCATGCGGTATCATAGAAATGCAGAGTTGAGTATCATCCATATAAGCACCGTGGTTTATTACTGTACAAACTGGAGTCAGCGGATGATGGGGAAAAGTGGACCAAGAAAGGAGCTTTGTGAGATTTGGACCACTTTGGAACCTAAGCATGAAATTCCTACCAACCTTCCCAGAGATCCATTCTGCATGTCTGGATCAACAGCACAAACACAACTGAAGATGATAAGGACAGTGAAAAGATCATTTCCCTAACAACGAAGGTGACATAGCAAAAGACTGAGTATAATGTTCAACCAGATTCCAGCTATGTAATGTTCTCTGCCAGAGCAGCTCCTAAATGTCCTTCGCTTGTGGCATCGCAGTAGTTTTACAAGTTCCCACCTGGGAGCTTGAAGACCGGATGAAAAGGTCAGGCATTCAGCAGGACAAAAGAGACGGCACCCCGCTGCGATGCTGCACCTCCAGCAGCCTGACAGCTACAGGCTGTATGTGCTTATGTATTCTCCTCCGTTGGCAGAATGCATTGTGGTCTGTAGTCACTTCTGGGACGATGTGGAGTTTTCTGGACAGGTCAGCTGGATGCCTTCAGAGGGGTCAGTGAGGGTCAGCAGGTAGGCTGTGAACACGGTGGAATCTGCTACTTACAACAGGGATATTCGAGCAGCACGGTGTCATCCAAGGCGATGTAACCCTGCCGCTCTTCAGAAACAGTCGCTTCAAAGATGACCTGCGGAGACGATGGAGAAATGAAATGACTACAGAGCTTTGCACCTTGACAAGCACATTCATTGAAAGTTGGAAATTAAGAGCGAAGGGGTAACTACTGTACTGCTGCTAACTACTGCGACCAGTTGTAGATGCTTAACACAAGCCTGGCTGAATTCAAACAATCCATAGTACAATAATCCTGCCTAAAGGCAGTTAAATGATGGGTAACTTTCATTAATAATCTTCTGATCATATAAGAACATGACAGCACGACTGCACTGACACGATTCTGTAGTTTCTGGGAAACCAGTGACGAAAAATCAGTAACACTTGAAATCTGTCTTGATTTTTGCATCAAACATAAACACATTTTTTACTGTTTAATAAATTTTGCAGTGTAAAATCTATTAGGTAATAGGGCTGTGTAATTTTACCGATTCTACGATGATTATCGATACTTTTTTCCTCAGAAAGTACTGATTTTTCATTCGCGAGTATCAATATATTAAATCCTACTTTGAGTTTTATGTCAAATCCACATGAATTAAATGACAGCTATCACACATGACATTTTTTACCCAGTTGCCCATATTCATTAAAAATGAATAAGACAAAAAAGGTTCCTTTTCTGCATAACCAAATACCAAATAACATTTAAACATAGCAAATATATAACAAAAACAACATTTATTATACCAATAATACAATATCAGTTCAATTAATTCAATCCAAGACTATGGAACTGTGACAGAATGTCACTAAAATCACTCTGTCCCTCTAAAGTCTTTCAGAAAATCTTAAAAATGTATTGAATCAAATCAAATTGTAGTTTGCTGAATATCATGATATATATTATATCATGAGCAGAATATTGTGTATTATATTGTATCGTGACATCAGTGTATCACTAAAGAAAGCTCTATTAGGTAGACAAATATGTTCAACATAATGATGTTCATTTTAGACTGTTTGGAGGGTTTTATATATTAGCATTTGTTTTTTCAATTTGAATTAATGTATTCATCAAAACCTAGTTATCAAACGCAATTTTTAATCATTTCTTTCTTTTGACACTAGGAAAAGACTAAGATGATGCTTCAACATTTTGATTAATTTATCAAAATGTATCTGAATTTGCTGGATCTGTTAACTATCATTCTTATTTGTTGTGTAAAAGCTCCAGAGGTTAACCTGGCTGATGGTTGCATCATGTACTGTAAATGAATGCATCACCTGAGTAAAAGTTGGGAACTATTTCTTAGATTCAGATTTAGAAATAAATACTACAGGTTTCGTTATACCAGCTTCTCCAGCTGGTACTTTCATTAGACCCAGTGGAAGACAGCAGGAATCCTTTAACCCAGCCTAAACATGAACCTAAGTGAGCTGGGCGCACACAGAGACTCAAAGTGACTTCCCAGCATGCACCACAGTCATTCTACGATCCCCAAGATTAATTGCAAACCATCCCCTGTGAAAAGCCTTCACGTTTTACTGAGCAGCTCTGTCTGAGCTAGCAGGTGCTAATATGACAGCGGTATAAGCCTCTGACATGAGGTGTGCACATTACCGCTGCCGGTCATCTGTCCGCAGCCCAGCGCCTGTGAGCGTGCGCTCAGATGGCCGGGAGATTTGCAGGGTTGGCCATGCTTCAGGCTCTGAGTGCCGGGGGCCAATCAATAACGCCGAAGGCTTTGGTGGATGGATACAGGCTAAGCTTTTCTTTCCACTAATTTATTTTTATTTTTCATTCATATGTCGGGTCATTAGGGACGTCTGACCGATTAACTCCTCAATTCATCACGCGTCAACGCACCCACCAGCATCGATTTGCTCAGCTTTGCGCCGAGACACTAAGCTCCTCTGCATCTGCAGTCACTCAGAGAGTGTGTGAGCGTGTGTGTGTTTGTAACATGCACAGCCAAAAAACAAGCATCAGTGTCCAATACCTGTGCATATGCAAACACTAAGCTATTATGCAAATTGCTAAAACTCAATCCCAGCACGGCATGCACAACTGCAGATTAGACAGTTTGCTTGACGAAGAGAAACAATGGCCGCCCATAAATCTCTGCCCAATAAAACACAAGAAAAATACAGTACTACAAATAAACAAAGCAATGTTATAGCACAAAATTTCCCAGAATATTAAAGGGGACACATGCAGAATCCACTTTTTAAGCCCTTAAATACATTTTGTTATGTACTTTGAGTTTCTAGGATTGCAGAGAAGATTAATTTAGAGAGTCTTGGTGATATTTTTATATTCTGTTTGGGTCATTTTTCAATTTATTCAATTATGTTTTTCGAACTTGCTAAGCAAGGTCACAGATTGCAGCTTAAATTTCGTCATTTTTACTTCTCACTGAAATTTTGCAGTCAGATTTCCAGGATGCTGAAGCTACCTGGGTATGTCGAACTGTTCGGTTCTATGTACTCATATTCAAAAGATGTGTGTGTTTCTTGCTAACATATAAAATATGCTAGCCTGATTAAAAAAACAGTCCTTTGTTCTACACTTCATCCAGAGAGTCTGGACCCTCAGCTACTGAGAAATGATTTCTTCCTGGGGGCGTGGCCTATGCTGAGGTTTTAAATTCTACCCAGTCGCTAACGTTTGGTCATGACGTTTGTAAGAAGCTTACTGGAAATTTCCTGCGCTGTAAGCAACGTCCTCCACTTCCAGAGAAGATCTGAACAAAGTTGCTGTTGATGTTAATTCAATATTTAGAATTGACTGAATGGCTTCCTCTGCTGCCACTGACAAAACTACAGACAAACTACAATTCTAAAAGATCCGTGTCATTGTGCACAACTTGTAAAGCGCCTTGAGATGACATTTGCTATAAATTGGTGCAAAATAAATTGAATTGTCCTTTTATTTGCTGATTGGCCCAGGTGAAATTCTACCGGTGGAATCCATTTTACTGGGAGAAATCCCAGAAGGAGAGATGAGAATGTCATCATGAGGCAATATCCAGGATGAAAAGATCCAGAAGGAGAAAAAATATAGCAAGGGAAGAGAGATGGGAGGAAAAAGTCACCCTATTAATATTTTCCATCACATGGATGATGGCATCTTAAATGTTTTACAGCAAAGTTTCAACCTTTTACCCACAACTGCACAACAGTGTCCTTAAAAAAACTTTTTTTCTTCAAACAACAGAAAAGATGGATTTGTCCAAACGAACATATCCAGCTGAAAGTGATTTTGTTCTACAGTCATCTCTCTCAGTTTCTTCTTTTGTTGTTAACAAAAATGGAGCATGTGACACGGCAAAGGAACAATCTGTGAAGGGAGAAGCGAGGTTTCATTCGAGGGGAGCAGCAGGGGGGCCTGCTCACAAGAAGAGGGCTCTGTGTCCTCAGCGGTAACCAAAGGAAATGACACGAGAAACAAATCCACCTCAGAGAAGCAGCTCTGCTCTGAGCGTAGATGGTTAGGAGGACGGACGGAGCCGCACATGAAAAAGAGAAAAAAAAAAAAACATGCAAGGATTGTAATGTCCACCTCCTGCTGCTTCCTGCTTGGCTCATGAGATGCAGCGCTGCAGAAGCAACTGGCCTGCAGGGGGAAAACATTTACTCAACCTAACCAACACACCGGAAAGCCAAAAGTATTCACACCTCCTCAACTCCTTCACATGTCCTCACATTATTATAGCAACAGATGATGGAGTGTGTCTGCGTCCAAAGAACGTATGGAGAAAAGTATGTGCAAGAAAAATATCCATGGCAAATATGGAGACTTGCAGCTAAAATGGAGAACATGGTGACAGTATAAATGTCAGTCTTGCTCTTCACAAATCTGGGCTTCATGGAAGAGTGGCAGTCACACTCCTATCTGCTATTGTAAATAGGAAACGTTTAAACTTTGTCTTGTGCCAATCAGGAGACACACAAACATGACGAAGATGGTTGTTAACGGAGACCAAACTGGAACTCTCCGACCTACATCCAAAAACCTGTTTGTGGTGGGAAACAAACACCACTTGTTGCCTTAAGTCAGCACTTTTTAAAAACCGGGAGCAAGAAGCAGACAAACTTTATTATTGTCTTTATTCATGCTTGACTGATAAACAGGCCTCCAGTCACTAGGTGGCAGCAGTGTTCAAATTAACTGACAGGCTGCTTGTTAAAGCCAGGAGAACCAGAACAGGTTCACTGGAGTACAGAGCTGACTGAGGAGGACAGGATGTTTTTGAAACATGCCAGTATGTACCTCCATAGAGGACAAATGGAGACGTTTGTGACAGTGGAAAAAAAATGGCGGCAGAGATTAGTAAGGCAAGTATGACTGAGTACTATGGCCAGACGAAGAGATAAAAAAAAAAAATACAAGAATGAAGTCATAAAATAGCTATTGGCAGAATGAAGATGCTGTTGCTGGAATAAAGTTGTAAAACATTTTTGTAAAAAGTCATAATGACAAAAAGCTTTTATGGTTACCAAGATCTAATATGAATGGTTCAATACGTCTGTGGTTCTTCCTCTGATAGATATTCTTAAATGATCGTTTTAAAGTCCTGCAACTGATAATAACTTCATGTTGTTGTGTTAAAAGGTGAAAATGTTTTCTTTATTTGAAAAACCAATACCAAGTATAATTTCACAAGATGCTCAATTTTCCCCATTTTAACACAGTTTGGTGTGGAGTTCTCATAAAATCATAACTTTATTATTAAAAACAAACAAAAGCCTGTTAGCCTAGCCTTAATAATCCACTGTAAGTGTCTGTGGTTCACAGAAAAAGGTCAGGACACAGACACAGCCTAAACGACTCTTTGGTTTGCTGTGAATGCGAAATGTTAGGAACTTTTCATGTCTTCTGAGAAGCTAAAATAAACAATATTGTTGCAAATTATGCACAAAAATGTTAAAACGCCATATACCTTTTGAAAAAGAATAAGCCTGTGAAGCTGACAAGTAAGCATTATTTACAGGTTTAAAAAGTTTTATTGTTACATCCCAATGAATCATTTGCACTTTTTCTCTATTGAGTATCACACAGCCTGAGCAGTCTGCTGTGGTTTAGTTCATGGCA
>CAEFZX010016631.1:0-37500 GCA_903066825.1 Alfaro cultratus | reverse complement strand
GGTTAGTAAGGATGAAAACATGCCAAAACTACAGGTGTGTTTTACTGAAATTTCAAGGCAGACGGGTGTTTATGGTTTGAAAGTAGTTGAGCTTAGAGAGTGACTGAGCAGAGCTGGTATTCCATCCATCAGCCTTTTCAGTTTTTTCAAAGTCTGGCTGCAGGTGTGGCAGGTCCAGCAGGGACAAGCAGACATTATTTCCAAAGGAACATTGTACAACTCGTGTGGGGGTGAAGGTGGGGGCTGGGGGTCAGTCAGTTACTGGGCTATGGATCTGTGTGTAGCCTAGCCAACACAGAGCAAGAAATAAAGAGTTATTCTTCAACAGTTTTTCTTTGTTATTTTTCCCTTTGCTGTGGTGCACCGCACTAATTTAATGATACTTACATCTTCAAGTTTAATTTTGTTAATGGAATACTACTACTTCTACTGCAGCAGCGCAGCTATGGATGGCAAGTAAAACAAGAGTCTTTATGTCATCCAGCAAAAAGAGTCTTCTGCACAAAATTTCATAATGTAAACAATAATTTGCAAAGCATCTGTATGTTAGGGCTGCTGTCCTGTTAGAAGGTTAAGTCTTAAGTCTTTTTACGCCTCCAGTGGGTTTTCTTCTAACATTGACCCATATTTAGCTCCATCCATCTTCCCTTTAGCTCGGCCCCTCTTACCTGTTCCTTTTGAAAACAAGCATCTTCCCAACATGATGCTGCTGCCATCCGGTTTTATGGAAGGTGATTTGCAAGGTTAGCTTTCCCCACACAGTGTTTCTGCTTGTTGGTTTGTAGCAAAGTAGAAGCAGAACGTCTTCTTGCTCTATTTCCGGAATGACTTTCTCCTTGCGACTCTTGATTTAAGGCAGAGTTTGCGTGGAGAATGTCTAATAGTTGTGCTTATCAACAGATTCACCCACCTGAGATTTGGATCTCTGTCGCTACTTCAAATGAACAATGAGCCTCTTGGCTGTTTCTGTGATGAGTGCTCTCTTAGCCTGGCATGTTAGTCTAGGAGGACAGCCATGTCTTGATAGGTTTGAAGTTGTGCCAAGCGCTTTTATTTGTGTGGATTACATATTGAACAGACTTCAACGACTTTGACGAGAAACACCGTGTCATTTGAATATCCATGCAGAACTTTGGCATACCAAAATAAAACCATTGTAGAAAACAACGTAATCTAGCGTCTAAAGACACTTTAGATGCTGTATAAAAGAATCCTGACTCAATCTTCAGACATTAACAAAGCCCAATCCGGTTTACCTTTGGGTTGGGTTTTCCATGTATTTGTCTAACCTGGTAATCACTGGGCCAGAAGGTGCTGACGGCCAGCTCCACCTGGTGCCACTGTTGCCCCTGGGAGCCGGAGATATTCCACACGGCGCTGCCCTTGGGGCCGCCGTTGACCCGGATGTAGACCTGCAGGGCCCCCGGGCTGTGGCCGTCACGGCTGTACAGGAAGTAGCTGAACTGTATGCAGTGGGTGTCGTTCTCACTCAGGGGGAGCAGGTACAGCTGCGCTCGCTGGCCCCCCAAATGCTGAGAGGAATTGACCATCATGAAGGACCCTGGAGGGAAAAACAGGAAGAGATTACCACTGACCTCTTCAGCTTACTGCAGCATGAGCCTTTAAAAGGAGATTTGAAAGTTTACAACGCTAATAAAAAAAAAGAGATGACCTTGCCAAGCAGATTTAGCTATGCATATTTCACATATAGCAGATATCAGAGCATTTTCACCTGTAAGACAGAGCTAAACAAGCCAAAATATAGAAAGTAACAGGATCTAACTGGTCGGGCTTCAACTGGAACACTCCTAGGATAGAAATGTCATGTTAGTTTTCAGCCGCCGAAGATTGCCTGCCATCTTCCTATTTTTAAAACCCCGGAACAGAGACCAAGTGCCACAGCTGACAGGTTCAAGGATGCTTCTCAGAATATCTGTTAGTCCCTGTCAGGCTATTTGTTTGAATTTGGTGTGTCTGCACTGCTACCTGCTCTGCCTTTGCCTCTATCACTTTCTGTCCTCAGAACTGCGCCGGGTGTCAGATTGGACTTTCATCTCAGAATGAGGTTTGCAGATGTATCAGCGGCTTTCCTATTTCTGCAGCACAGCAGACTCGCCCTGGACAAGAAGGGCATCTGGCGTTAGATAGAGGAGAAATAAGTTGGTGCTTTCAAGCTAAAACTAAACTGGAGCTGAGTGGGGAAGTTTTTATCTGCCAAAGTGTTGCTAACTTTGGCAAAACCTCAAACCTCCAAAGAGTTGCTCTTTTTACTTGAGAAAGTTCCATATGTGGAAGTTTAAATGATCTCCAATACTGAATGAAAGAAATTCTATTTTATAGAATCTGTCTGTATTCAACATCTAGCAGCAGAAGAGTCTAAAGACGACGTGTTGGTCTAACACAACTCAAATTCTGATCTTGTTAATAATAATAACTTCACAAGTCTATCAAACACTTAGCAATAAATATTCCCTCTCTGTTTATATTAAATCCAGTGTATGTGTGCAAAATGAACATCTCAGGTGACATCATATGGAGTAGGGTATGCTAGGTTCTCATGTAAAATATTTTTGTTGATATATTTTGTTTATGAAGTAAATCTAGAATAAATTTGGTGTTTGGCTGCAATTAAATCAGTTTCATTTCCAGGGATTATTCAGATATGAACTGTGATGCTGTGAAGCTCTGGTGGGGCCAGCTGGCAGTGGAGGATGACAGGCAGTCATCCTCCACTGCCTGTCTTCTTCATGGTTTATACAACTAGGATTTATTTTCATCATTTCAATTTGCATAATTTTATGGTCAATGAAAATGCAGCCAGTGACCCAGTAAGAGTACCACTTACTGGGTGCTCTCACCCAGTAAGTGTAAGAGCACCCATGCTACTCCATGCTGACACTCCATCCACACTGATTAAGATTGTCTCATTGACACATTAAAGCGGCTCCGACTGAGGAGGGACCCACCTGCTCCCACAGCCTTCAGCTAATCTGACCTCTTCAAGGCACTCTTAGCTTGTGTTCAGATCATCCAATTTTCACGCTAACCGCAAATAAAAACCTCACACCAGCCGGTGCCGGCCTGCTGAGAGTCACAGCCGGCCAGACAGCAGGTATCGTGGGTAGTGTAGTTGCCTGAGGACCCCAGTTGAGGGAGAGTGCAATCACAGTCTGGTCTCCGACCATTAATCATCCTGACACAGTTATTAGGGCCTAATGGCAGCCGAGGGAATGCTTAGACCAGAGAGATGGCGATAATGCTTACATTCTGACATGCAGGACGAATATCAGCACACACACACCCCGTCTCATAAACACACAAACACTGAGGTCCCAGACTAGCAGCCTTCTCTGCACCACTGTAAGAGGTACAGTCCTCCTTGAGCTTCCCTCCTTCCCCTTATCCTTTCTCACCTTCCTCTGGTTTTTTGACTTTCATCTCTTCTTTCTGACAAGTTGGCTTGTTTGAACACAAAATATGTGTTTGCTGTTTTCTAGTCAAAGCAATAGTTAAAAAATATCTGCAAAAAAAAAAAAGCAATCTATTAGCAGGTGATGTGTCGACTCATTTCTCTCAAGGAAATGACTCAACGCTCCTGAGTGTTTGGATTTCTGTTTGTGTGAATTTCATTTTCTCTTGTGGGTTATTAAGGTTCAAATAAAGTCTGGCAATATTCTGTTCATTTCTCTGTGCTTATTGTTTTTTAGGTATTGCCAGATCAGTTTATTCCTTTGAGTTTGGTGCCTTAGATTTACTCTTGTGTTCTTCCTTTTGTTTATTTGAATTTTATTTCTTGGATCACTGTCTTGCGTTTGCTCTTTTGGTTTATTTCTTCAGTCCCAGTTCAGTTCCTTCTCTGTTAATCAGTCTGCTTTCCTGTTATTTACCCTCACCAGTAACTGAGCTCCTCCAGCCCCCCTGTTGGGTCATCACATTCACCTGATTCTCCTACTTTGTAAGCTTCTGGTTCTTCTCCAGAAAGCAGCAGATTCTACTGTTCTACGACTGTTTCCACGTACTTTGTCAATCTCTACTCCTTTGTTGGTTTTTGTCAATGTTCAACGTCTCGTTCAAATTCTGTAAATGTTTTCTCTTCATGACCATTTTTATTACACAAAGCAGAAGTGGCTGTCGGTGCTGTGGATCCACTAAACCTGTCGTGACATTTCCTGGACTAGAAGTAATAATTTTATGTCGTTGATCAGAAGATGGGGTGTTAAAAGCAAACCGTAATCTTTTCCCACTTTAAGGTTTGAGAGCAGCTGTTAAGGACTAAGCTGGAAAGAAACTCAATCATGTTATTGCAAGTGTAAGTATGTCAATGGGTTTTTATCAGAAAGGGCAGACATGCTGGTTAGTTGATGGAAAGATGGATGGTGCAAAATAACAGACTAAAACTTCAGTCCACTTTAATCCAACTCCAGTTCATTTGTCTGGAAAGAGTGAGTGTTTGAGGAGGTTTGAATGGATCTCTGACGTGGACCAAAAAAGTGAACTCCGGTCCACCTAAAGAACTCGGTCTGGGTTTGAGGGAAGTGAACTCTTGTGCGGTTAAAATTAATATTAGAAAGCCAAAAGCAAAAAGCAGTCTCCACATTCCCCAGAATGCCTTGCCAGCACAAATGTGCCAAAGCAAATGTACTCACACTCGTGGGAGAAATGGTTCGGGATCTTTTGCCAAAGACAAAATAGAAATCCTCAAACCGCTAAAATCTGACACTACTCCATATTTGTTTATATTTGCAAAGAAGGAAGTTGCGCTCAGTGTCTTCTCGTGAAGATACTGAGGGGGTTGGAGGGGTGGCAGGTTTTTCAAATGGTTTGTTTTGGTTTGTGTAAAAGAGAACCAAAGCAGCTGAGAATGGAAATGTTGCAAGTCTAAAACTTGGTTCGACCAAGTTCGACTTGGTTTGAACAGATTATTAGATTATGAGGTGTTCAAACACCAGAAAAATTAAGAGAGAAGCTGAGGTTCACCTTCCAGAAGGAAACAACAGTAAATCTTCAACCTGTAGTACGATGCCTTGGTTTAGAAGTACAGCTATGTTTGAAATCTGAGTATTTGTGCCATGACTTGAACATTTGACTTCACAGTTTTGCAGTACATTGTTGCTAACACATTAAAAATCACATCATGTGAATCCTTATGGAAGGGTCTGTAATACAACAAAGTGATATTAGGACTTGAGGGTTTTCTTCTATCAGCCATACCTTTAGGGAAATAGAAAAAAAAAATCAAGTTGGTCAAAAGGTTAAGTGATAAAGTGAAGTTCATGGACATTCTGGATATGAAGAGAAATAAAATGCATTTCGCCCAGCCTCTCTGACCACAGTGTGCTACCTCCCTCAGCTGAGCCATCGCTGCTCCCCAAAGCGTGGATGTGATGTCAACCTGCCTGAAATATCCTGTGATAACAAGCAGCTACTGTCCTTTCAGATCTTTCTGTACTCTTGGACAACACTGACATTTTTTCTCTGCCTCACAAGCTTTGCAGGAGTAAAAGCGGAGCAGTCTATAGGCTTATAGGCCTCTGCAGCTGCTTTGATGTGCCAGGGCTCCTGGGGGGCGGTGTGCTTAAATTACTTTTTCTTCAGCTGCGAGAGCAGAAGCAACTTAGTCTAGGAGGGCAAGTCTCCAACTGTCCCTGTGAAAAACACTGCATGGAGATGAGTGGGAGTGGGGAGGAGGCATTCACAATACATTGCTATCCTTAACATATACAAACATCTTTAATGAACTGCCTGGTAAATCCGATGCACACTGGTGAAAGCCATGATCCTTGTGTGGAGCCACCCAGTGGTGGAGCGAGTGAACAACATCTCCCAGCTTCCTGACTTAATCGCCACAATCCGATGAGCCAGATAAACACTTCCTGACTTCCTCACCAGTGGCAGGGGCCATTTTTGCAAACAGCATTGACATTGCAGCTGGACAAATTATTCATCCAATCGTATTGGGATTTGGAGCCAGAAGACAGACCATTTCCTATCCCGTCATCTTAAAGGGGAAGTATCACATGTTTTCCTGCCACATAGTGCCATTTTATAGCACAATCAAGAGACTGTTACCTTCATTGTTACCATTGTTATAAAAATGCTATATAAGCATATCAAATACGACTTAAGATAAATTTGACTTCATGATTTACATCTTGAAATTGTGCCTCTTTCTCTTTCTGAAACTTTAGGAAGTCATCTTGACATGATTCCTCTATTAACCCTTTAGCAACATTTTTAACAGTGTTGCACTGAGAAGCAGCTTCTACAATGAGCTCAGCTGTTCAGTTCTACCAGGTGTTTGCTAATTGCTGCTGGCTAGTCTGAAGGAGCCGAGAGAC
This sequence comes from Alfaro cultratus, assembly GCA_903066825.1. NCBI lineage: Eukaryota > Metazoa > Chordata > Actinopteri > Cyprinodontiformes > Poeciliidae > Alfaro > Alfaro cultratus. Next base: position 31,162 of record CAEFZX010016631.1, on the reverse strand, counting down.
AGAATCATGAGGGAGGCCTGCTCTGTGAGGCAGAAGCTGGAAGAAGGTCTAAGAAGGAGCTGCATTTCAAAGGTGGGGCTACACCCACTCAGGCGTTTTGTATCGCTGAATGGTTGCCATAGAGATTTAAGGACTCAAGAAATAAGGCAACACTCCAGGTATGTTTTTGATGAGCGAATAATATCATACTATGATGTAAAGCTTAAAAAAGTGGATTTCACATACCGCCCCTTTAAAAAAGACATCTTGGATGTAAGTGATAGGACTTCTATATAAAAAAGGGTTAGAAAAGCAATTCATTCATATTAAAAATGCATGATTATGACTGATGCTGGTATATAAAAAAACTGAAAATTAAAATATGTAAAGCTCATCTATTTTACAAGGACATTTTTGTGTGCCGGATGTAGAGCCAAGGCTAATACTTCTAGGTCATCCTAACGTCAATTCACGACACACCAAAGGAGCAAAGTTTGGATATTCTGTGTAAAAAAAAAGAAGTCACAACATCTGCCCTCAGTGCAGGCTGGGTGTGTTAGTATGTCTGCCCGTTTTTCCAAGACAAATTTAACTTTCAGTATTTGGTATTGGTTCTTGATATTGAGATAGCTTAAAAGGCTAAAGAGAAAAAAAACCCAATCTGCTCCAATCTGGCTGACATGTTGGTAACGTCTCATTAAACCCGACCACAATTACAGATGTAAAACTAATAACCCTTTTTCAGTGATAATTTCAGACTTAATTTGTTTTGTGATGACAACTATTAATTAACATCTATGAATTAAACAGCCATTTTTTTCTAGCGCTAGCTGGAGAAATGGCTTGTGGTCTTTTACCAAAGACAAAACAAAAGTCCTACAGCCACTAAATCGATGCCACTCCATTTTCTTGTTCATATTTCGTGAAGAAGGATGTTGCACTCAATGTCTTTTTCAGAAGGAAACTGTTTGTCAATTGACCGTCTGTTTGAAGTGAAGTGTAGAACAAGGGGCTGGTTGTTACCAGGCTAAACTCCTCCTAAAGCCTACAGAATTGGGACTTAAGTCTGTTTGGTCTCCATGATGGAAAAGATAGCTTCATGTGCCTTTCCAGTGTTTATGAAACATAATACAACATGAAAAAAAAGTCTCACATCGAGATTTACAGCAGCTGAAGAGGAGAAGGAAGGAAAAGAGAATTCCTCAAGGTCACAGAAAACAAAAAATTAAAAATCTGTTCCCAGCTTGAGGTCAAAATGATTGATATAGAGAATTATATGAACCCATAAAGATATTGCTATATCTGATAACCTTACTCAACACCCTTGAGGATAAACACATGAACAAAAGTGAATATTGTATTAGCAGATACACACTGGTGTGAAAACCAAAAAGAAAAAAGAAAACGTACATGCCGAGTGCAGAGACATTCTCCATAAATCTATAAAAGCTGATAAGGCTCCATCTATTTCTCCCACGACCCCGCCAAGGTTGAGGGAACATGCATTAAGAGATTAGGGATGGCCTGGGCACCCTGAATTCATATTAGAGCGTAGGGTGGAAGCCTGAGTTACAGGTCTGGCTGCTTTTATCACACTTACACTGGAGGTGGTGGTGGGGGGGTTTGGGGGGGTAATGAAGAGCAGCTCAAAGAGCGAAAAGAAGTGTGGGAAAGCAGAGAGAGGAAGAAAAAAATGGGAGATAGCGGGTGACTTTTATGTTTGTGGTAGAGGCTGTCAGTTTTCCTTAGAACCCGTCCACCGCCATCAGTAACGCTTTGAAGGACTCTGGCTCCGTATTCCACACAGTGACAACACCATCGCTCCTTTGAAAAGGCCAAGCAAAAAAACCTGCTGCATTTTAATCACATTTTTTTATCTGATATTTTCCACGTCCCGCTGCCTTCGACGCCGTGAAAAGTCCGCTGTCGGTTGGCTCTGATGGGGCCGCCATGCGTCTGATGAGAGTGACCTCCGCTCCCCTCCGCTCTGGGGCATCTCCAGAATTTGTTCCACATTTTCAATTTGGGCTCTGAATCCCACAGTCGCCAACAGTAATTTCGTCTTCTATTTTTTTTCTCCATCTGATACTGTAACTCTGACCAGGAACAAGCTTGCCTGATATTGCACAGATACAAAGCGGTGGAGGTGATTGGGGAGTAGAGGGCTTTAGTGTAATCCTCCTGTTTGTTCCTTTTGTTATCTGGCTGTGAGGAGTGATTGGTTCGCCTGGAGCTCGGCCTCGTTTAGCTTGTCGGAGATGTAACTCCGATCTTTGCCATTAACAAAGCGACAGAAATTTCCCACAACATCCAAGCGGGAAGTCTGGAAAGCAGCCGCAGCAGCTGGTCGTCAATGAGACGCTGATGGACACTAAACATCCCGCGGAGAACACGAGCCGACAGTCGGAGCTAACGAACTCCCCTGATGACGTTCTGGAATCTGGAGACTAACGGGAACAACGCAATCATTTGCTGTGTTTCTACACCATCGCCTCCAAGATGCGACAACATACTGGGTGAAATATGCTAGCCATATGGGCCGCACAAATATTCCATGCTTCTGTTCTGATCACTTAAACCCTTAAACTACTCACCAGCGAACGCTATTCCCTGTATTATGTTCTCTTCAGCAGAGAGTTTTCTGCCTTCAGAAACTATTTAACTATTTTGAAGTTATTATTCTTCAGAAAGTAGATAGTTAACTGCGGCAATTAATTACATTTTTCTATTAAAAATCATTCCTGTCATAAATCTTTCAAAAACCTATACTTACCCCTAATTGTGCTTATACTGAGCTGGATGAAATGGCTTAAAGATTTATCACGATATAAGCATTTCATATAAGTCTATTGATAATTGTCGAGATCAATAATTATTGATCCCTTTCTTTTACTATCTGAAATACTGCCAAACTGGTGACATGACCTTTCCTGTTTTATCCAGAGTTTTCTTTTTTTAAGCAGTTATGAGCCACAGTGGAGGAACCTGAAACTGCTGCTGTGCAACTTACTCAGCAGGTATGGAGGAATTGTTCTGCCATAATCCAATAGCACACATTTTCACTATGAAAACAGGATTTTGTCTTTTTATTCTCAAAACTTTTATACTTTTGCTTACATTTTCATTTTGAAAGCAGGACTTCATGCATTTCTTCTCAAAACTTGTAGCCCTCAAAATACTCAAAACTTCTCCTCGCGCTCAGACTTAGTCTCTGCTCGGACTCTCTGCTCACTTACGAAACATAGAACTACCTTTTGGCGCAGTCGCCTGGCAACCTCTCAGCCAATAGAATGAAAGTGTTGTACTGGGTGCGTTTGTTTCCTTCTAGCGGTTGTGCCTGTGTGGCTATTATCGATTGCAGCAACCTGCGCCTCTCATATCTATATATAGATATCATGTCGTGACTATGTTGTCTATGGTTGGGTGAACAAAATCCTGCCTAAGATCAGTAGCTGTTAGCGATCAGTAGCGCACAGCTGGCGGATGTTTAGTGTACTATGGAGCAGAAAGCTGACGTCGTTGTTTCTCCCTACATCCAGTGGGATGAAGGAGGAAGTTTGCTCCATCTCTTCCATCGATCATAATGGACCAGGATCATGTCGCAGACTCCAGTGTTTTTCTAACCAAAAGGCCAGAGATTTAAAGAGGAGTGGCAAAAACAACTAGGGTGGATTAGCAGAGCTGTAAACTGATGGTTTCATTTCTCTTACTAAAAATAAAGTATTTTTGAACTGAATTGATTCTTAGAAGCACAAAACTAACACTTAAACATGAACATTTCTATTGAAAACTGAACGATCAGAACCCAGGGGGATCAGACTCACTCCTATGCTGCTTGGTGGTCTTGTGTGTTTCTGTGTCAGTCGCTCCATCATTCTCTCATCACCTGACTGGCTCAGCACTAACCAGCTCACACTAGTCGTCCCATCATAGTGCCATTTGATGCTGTCTCAGGGGTTCTGCCATGTCTCATTAGCTGGTTAAGAAAAATACATTCTGCAAAAAAGACTTAACATTCTGCAGTTAAAGGTCTTTTACTAAGACCTTTAACTGGGGCTTAGAGACCTGCACCACAAAGAGATGACACCGCATTTACTCTAAAGCGCCACTATGTGACTTTAATACACAATTATTTATTACATACTTATTGAAAGACATCTGATTAGCTTTCTAACTTCAATCAAGGTGAAAATGATATGATAGCTTTTTCTTAGGGGAAATATTACCAATAACTTTAGGAAATACCTTTAAAAATGTGAACCCCTTTAATTTTTGTTTGTTCTGTTATTTTTCTTTTTGACTACAGTAATATTTAGATGATGTTTTCATGGGGTTACTAGTAAATCTTTCCATAATGTGTCAATTTGTTTTACTTTTTGAGAAAAAAAAACTGTTCTCCACACATTTACCTTTTTGTATTAACTGCTTGGTCTGTCAAACCGAGTTCCAACCCGCAGACGGGGCCCTCCAACCAACCTAACTTCTGTTTTCCCTGTTTATGTCTGAGCAGAATATCGGGTTGCCAGGTGTTTACCAGCTAATCACAGGTTGTCTGTCTGCCAGCTATTAGGCGCTCAACAGGTAGCGAGTGGTGAGATTTCCAAAGGTTTTCCAGTGAGAACAGCTCCCTGCTGGGGCTGGAAACATCGATATGATCAGAGCAAACCGAAGCAGTCGCAATATGAGTCAGACAGCTGAGCAGCAAGCAGTGAAAAGGTGAGATGATGGTTTACACAACATGACGAAGAGGACGTTTAAATTCAAGAAACAGTCTGCCTTCATTCATGGAAATATGCTGGATCCTTTTCAAAACACACTACTTTTACATTTTTAATTTTATGCAGTAAAATATTTAATAGATGTTTGCATCCACATTAAAAGGTGGTTGTTTTGTAAGAAGAGTTGAGAAAAACTGTTTTAAGTGAGAAAAAGACCACCTTGTTAAAAGTAGGACACCTGTTTTAGACATTAAATAAAATACATTGATTAAAGTAGATTTTCTTAGTGAGAAGAAGACGAATAACCACTGTTACCCCCTTAGTTTGAAATAAATGTGGTGAGATGCATCCTGCAGCACTCTACCAGTGTTTTCACACCTGTTAGTCCGGTAGACTTGATATTTTTTGGGGACCAAGGTTCCAACATTTGTTCCATTTCCTGCTGCTGCACACTGCACTGAGGCAAATTAACCTGTTCCTGCCCTCGCCTGTGGGGGCGCTGCACCAAGACCCTCTGAAGAAAACACTGAGCACAACTTCCTTCTTCTCAAAATGTAAAAAGAATGTAGCGGTTGGAGGATTTCTTTTTGTTTTGGTAAAAAACAACGAGCCATTTGTCCCTCTAGTACTAGATTCATATTCACAAGGCATATGACAGAGTGGAAAGATGTGAACACAAAAAATAAACTGTGAACTTAAAAAAACAACAACAACAAAAAACTGCTCATGCAAATGGTGGGTGTATTCTGCCTTGATTAGTGTACCTGATCTAAAAAAGTATAATCTTGCTCTGATATTTTACGTAACTGGTATTTTGCTGCCTTGTCCTGATTCCAGGTCCAGACAAAACTTAGAATCTGGGTTGGGTTCAGTTTGCCTGAGGGTGTCTGTACTGGTCCGTCTGAATATAGCAACATGTATGCACTTATACCGATCCTGTTGAAACCAGCTACATGTACATTTTGAATATCCAATGAATTCCCAAAGATTTGCACAAAAAAAAAAAACAACTAAAAAATCCCTTTTTTCTTAATCATTAATTTTCTACTGTCCACAAATGACCCACTCAGCCTCTAAATAGACAAGAAGAGAGAATTTGTAAAATCCTCAATCAGCATTCAACTTTCATTCCAACTGGGCTCTTTCATGACTGAATCCTCGATACTGGTCCCGGTCCTACGTTGGACTGCCATTGTTCCTGCTGCTCTGAAAAAAGAATTATAGTAGTATGGAATGATTGTGGAGCTCAGGAATCAACAAAAGGAGAGGCTCAATGAGCTTTGACAAGGTAAATGTTGCCAAGGACTCCCAACTATCACAGTCATTTCATCCATTAAGCCAGAACAAATGATCTTTCTCTGGGAGATGTCTTTTGAAGCTGCTATTTCTGCAGCCTGAACAGAAAAAAAAAAATCAGTACTGAAGGAGGGAAAACTAAAAGGAAATTGGGGTCATGTCGTGTTCTCAAAGCTCAAACAGTGTTCATGAATGAAAGAAAGGAAACAGGTTTCTGATGCAGGAAACAGGATTTTTCTGCCAATGGCCAAAAAACCCCAGAAACTTTAGTTCATCAGGGACACACAGGGTTAGGAAAAAACTGCAACTTGAGATCAAGGTCATAATAGTTTTGGGTTTTCTGTTGTAGTTTAGTTTTATTTTGTTGTGACTTTCAAATTCAAATTCAGTTAGTTTTAGTAAGTCTTTGGTAGTTTTTAGCAAAATTAGTGTTAGCTTGTTTTTATTAGCTATTATTAGTTAAATATTGTTTGGTTTAGTTCAAAAAGGTTCAAGTATTGTATTGTGATAGATTGAATAATGGATACTCAACAGAAGATACCATTTTCAAAATATGTATTCTGCTATTGTTGAATAATCAACCGACTCTGGAATCTTATCCCAACTTTTTCAGTCAGAATTTTGCAGACTATCATAAACACAGACCACCAGTCTGTGTTTAGTGGTCTGCTCCTCCTGCAGTAATTTGCCAACCGCTTACAGAAACTTCTTGTGTGGGGGGAAAAAATCCATTTCACATCAGTTTGAAAGGCTAATAAATAGCTTCATAAACACAAAAACAAAGGATATTATATCCATAACTTCAGCATAATTTAGTTTCATACACATGTTCAAAATAATTATATATTTTCCCCCTTTAATTACTGTTATTTTATTTCAGCTAACGAAAATGTTTTCTCCTTTTCAATTTGTATTTTTTTGTTAGTTTTAGCTAACTACATATAGATCATAACCTCACCTGAGATACTCTGTTCCCACTACGTTCTTTAGCCTTACCGTGGTTGGGGGTCTCAGCCCCCAGAAACTCTCTGAATTTGACTCTCCAGCCTTCCAGCTCAGCTTGAGCTCCGGCCAGCTGACATAAGAGGATGAAAGCAGACTCAGTATGAAGGCTAATCTTCTCAGTGTCAGAAATCAATAGTGAATTAGCTGCCACTAAAGGACAATGTGTGGGCTGGGTATGCTTGCTTTGTGCGGCGCTGCCTGCCGCTGTGGGGCGTGGCGGTGCATCCCGCCCGAACGCTCCGGCTAACTCCTGTCATCTGCTGCTTGTTCTGCTCTGTGGAAGAATTCCTCTCTCTGCCCTATTTCCACTACGATTCTCTGGCCATTTCATAAACTGCGTGCCATTTTCCAGAGCCCCACTCTTTTGTTTTATTCTTTAACGCTCCTGCAGTAAATCAGAGCTCACAGCTGGGACCCGATGGACCCCCAGATAAATCCAGTGGATGCTCTGAGACGGGAACAAACCGCTAACAGAGGCCATGTTCATACAACACATAAACATTTGAAATTTAATGATTTTAAAAATAATCAGTACTGAATTTGTTGGAAATTCAAATGTATCCAATTATGGAGGACCAAAACTGACATAATAAGAAATAAAAGCATAAATATATATTTAGTTTTTCCTCATCATTACACATGAGTTTCCGTCAAGAAATGTTTATATTTTCTTTTTCATTTCCCCTAAACATGCGTTTTTGACAAGAAAAGTAGATATTTTGTTTTGTCTTTTCCTTATAGAAGCCCTCCTTCTTTTATCATTGTCTCCTCTCCTTTCTCTACTTGTCCTTCTACTGACTGGTAGAACAATTTCACACAGATTTTGATTCAATAGATCACATGACCTAGAAGTTATTGAAGAGAAATACTAAATTTAAACTAAAAGAAATGCGTAACAAAATAAAAAAATGAGTTAAAATGGAATAAAAATGCGTGTGCTTCATTTATACAGTTTAGTACAACAATTACACACTGATTTCTAGTCAATGTGGCACACGACATGGAAGCTATTGAAGAAAACATTATATTTTTTAATATTAAAATTATTTAAAATATTGAAAATGACTTGACGTTTTAATAGAGGGTAGTGTCTCATGTAAAAGCATGAATTACCACTTTTTTGAATCAGTTGGTCACAAAGCAAGGCATTGTATATATATATTTACATACATAAACATAACACATATAACAAGTAGGTAAAGATTGAAAAGGAGGTTATAGATGGTAGTAGCAGATTATTGATTTAAAGCAGGAACCAATACTCAGGTTCACTTTGAACAGACTTGCAGTTTTCACCAGTCATCACAACTTTTCCACAAATCTGACTGTTTTCTGAACTTCCTTCTTTTCTGACCAATCACTACAACTCAGCTGATCTTTGACCCAAAAAAGCAACAGTAGAACCCAAGGCTAATAGTTAAAGGTTAATAGGTTAATAGTGAAAGGAAGAACACAACAGCTGTGTAGCCATAAGAAAACCATTCATCGGTGAGGCTATCTTGACAAAACGCCTCCATTTTGAAGGGCGCCTGAATGTTGGACTCTGCAGTGAAGAAAGTCAGGTGGTCTGATGAGTCCAGACTTACCCTCTTCTAGAATGATGGGTGCTTCAAGGTAAGAAGAGAGGCAGATGGAGTTATACCCTCCACCATCAATTTGGTCACAAAATGACCCAGAACAACATTTAAACTACAGCTGGCCCAACTTGCCTCAGTCAATGTTCACGACTCAGCAATAAGACAGTGGGTATAAACAGCAGCCCTGAGGAGGTTTAAGGTCAAGACCACAGCTGAGAACAAAAAAATTAAATGGCCCATCTCATATTTCCAAAAAAACATCTCAACAATGCCCAAAACATTCTGTGAAATAAAGAGACAAAAGTGAATCCTTCCATTTCTTTTACATCTGTTGTTCAGCTCAGCACTGCAGAATACAAGCTTACAGTCCAAGAAGTTTGGACTGTATGAATAAATAATAGTGGTGAAAATATTGCAGGAGAACGTCCAGCTACTAGCTCATGACCTTATTCTCGAGGTTTCTTGGATTAGGCAGCAGGACACTGAACCTGAAGACCAGCAGCAGTATGTACGTTACATGATGCCACATAAGAACATGGATCCAGGCTGAGGAAACTGAAGAGGCCCGTTTCTGTAAAAACAGGTCAGGGTGTGAGTCATCAGTTTCTGTGTTGCCTGGCGAAAACAAATCAAGGTCTCCAGTTCCTGAAGCGATCCCCACCGAGGATAAGGTCAAGTCTGATTTTCATTGGCTGGTGCTGTGCAGTGATACAACATCTGCGTGGAAGAGGAGGAAGCAGTAGGAGGATGCTGATCTGCCAGGCTGGATCAAAGCCCACTGCAGGTGCTCTAACCACAGAGCGCCGGTGATAAGGCCCTATCAGCCCCGGTCCTGCAGCGCGCCAGCAGCACGGAGAGAAAGGTGAAGTACATCTGGAGGACAGAGGACGCCATCTGGTCCAGATCACCTCAAGCTGAAGAAACCAACGCCTGTCCTTCCCCTAACCCGGCCTCAGAGTTAACCTGAGCTCAGCACAAATGAAGGACTCTGTTAAAGTTGAGAAGAAAAAACTCCGCTGTCTAATAGTGGAGCTACAAAAGTATTCAAACCCGTCAAAGCTTTCTATGATTTGTAATGTAACAACCACGAAACTTAGAATTTTTTTGCCACAGATCAACACAAACTGCTGTAAATAAATGAACTGAAATAAAAGAATAAATAAATGTTTACAGAAGTCACCTAATTAGGTAACAGAGTCCACCTGTGTGATTAAGAGTGTTTCCACACTGAGACTCCGTTCGATTGGGGACAAAAGTTCAAACAAACTGAATTCTTTGAAAGTCCTGTTCCCTTCCTCGCCTATGATGGCGCTACACCAAGAACTACAGAATTAAACAAGATGAAAACCTCTGAAGAAGACACTGAGCGCAACTTCTTTCTTCACGAAATGTAAAAAAAAAAAATCTGATTTTAGCGTTAGGAAGATTTCTCCATTGTCGTTGGTAAAAGACAATCGTCCTGCAGGCGCTAGACTAGCAAGTTTGTTTTAATTGCATTTACCCAGAATGCCCTGCTCTACAGTGAGTAGGTTATGAAACAATTTCCCAGAGTTTTAACAGCTTGATGCTTCATCTTGAATAAAAAGACTTTGGTACAAAGATGGCAAGCCTACTGAGACAAGGCCGTTCACCATATAGTGACAAGCTGAATAAGGACAACATTTTCATTACTTTATAAAGCATAATAAATCATTATATTATCATTGTTATATTCTCATTCAAGAGAGTTTGGACCACCACAGGTCACTGATGCCTAAAGGTGCTAATTCCATATGTTCAAACTATTTTACACAAGTACAGACAACATGAGTATGTCCAGTTAATGTTCAGGAAGGAGACGTGTTTATGGAAATGTTCATGTTATAAATACACGCAAAGACCAAGACCTTCAGTTTGGGACATTTTTGTTCTGATACAATTGAATTCAATTGAATGAAATTTTCATTCATCCAGTTGACCCCCTTGTTCATCTTTTGTATGAATAAGGAAGAAGCTTGTAAGTCTAAGAAAACACAATGTGGGAATTGTGATGTAGAAAGTAACTGGTGCACTTTACCACATAGATGGAAGATCATCATGTGGAAATACTAAAGCTGCATCTCAAGACATGTGGCAGGACGTCAACTCTGGACCACAACTCAGTCGTCCACATGGGCAAACCACTGATGGCCTTTCTACCAAATAGTAGGAACATGAATGTAAACGTCAGAGTTTGAAGAAGATTTGAAAGAAAAATCTCCATAAATTCTCTCACTCATTATTTTGGCATTAAGTGAATAGAAATCATTTAAGCAGTCCTAATTAAGTGATGAAATAATTTAAAGAAAGTGCTTTAAAGTCAGACATTAAGAATATAACATTTTCCTGTAAAAATGTGGTTTTAACTGTAGCCTTTTTCAGGTTTTGAGTTTTGCAGGGGTAGGGAGGAGGTGTTAATGATGAACTATGACTAAATATTTGTCTTTAATCTTAAGCCAAAGCACAGCAGGCTGTTGGACTGAAAACACAACGGTAGCTTTAAATTTAGAAGGTGCCAATGAAATGTCGACCTTTAGCTGAAAGGAGGCCTTTCGACACCCGTTGGGGGTCCAACCAACGGACCGACAGCTTAGCGCTCCACACATTATGCTGCGACTGGGAGTTATTCAACATCAGCCAGGCTTTGAGCCAATTGGTTGCGGGCAAACTCAGAATCAGCCAATGGGCCTCGCTGCTGGATTCAAACAGGCCAAAGGGAAAGCGCTCAGCACTCATCAGCTTTCACAGAGGCGCTCCCTCTAAATCCACCACGCTGCCAGACACAAATGAAAGGCGTTAGTAATCCCAGGATCTTAATTCACATCCTGCCTGGCTGCAGTTTTAATGGTGCCGCTTGCAGCAAATAAACCCTAGGAAATTGAAATCAACGGTAATAAATCAGCATAATAAGAATCTCAGCTGACATCTGAGGGGGGAAAAAATGCACACTGTTTGACATTTATGAGGGATAACTTTTAATCCTCAGATCTGCAACAGAAGCGCAGTCCGACTGACTGCAGCAGGCGTGGATGTTGACGGGGTTAAAACGATGCAAAAGATAGATTATAGTCATTGTTCTTCTGTGCAAGTAAAACCAGAATGGAACATCTTGATTACAAGTTTACGATATCTAGAGCTGATAAAAAAAAAATCTTTTTACAATAACATCTAAGAGAGCCAAAAACCCCCCCAAAAACATAAAACTATGGAGGCGTTCTGACTCAACCGTGTCATTAGTGTTATTACAGTGAGCAGCAGAAGCAATAAATAAAAGTTGGGATACATGCAGTTAGGTTAATGCCTCCTCTCCTCTCCTCCACTGGCCCACAATACATGAACCTAACCCAACGCCCCCCACAGGGTCCAAACTGCCAAGACAACAATAGCAGTCCCAGCTGCAGCAATTGTGACAAGCAGCAAGTGATTGGAACTGAGAATGAAGGCAACAAAGGACAAGTGTGTGTGTGTGTGTGTGTGTGTGTGTGTGTGTGTGTGTGTGTGTGTGTGTGTGTGTGTGTGTGTGTGTGTGTAAGTAAGTTGGGAGAGACTGGGAGTTCAGCTTAGTTCAGTGTCTGCTGGCCTGTCACGGAGAGACGGACACGATGGGGGTGGCAGGAGGACAAAAGGTTCCCAACAGACTAGAAATGAGGTAACACATTAAATCCTACACACACACACCCATCCACCCCCAAACACACGCACACCCTCACCATTATAAACACACACTCCATTTGTCATTGCTCAAGGAGAGAACAAAGACAAGGAGGGGAACAAACTGGAACTGGGTCAAAAATCTAATTAATCTCAGACAAGAAACACTCAGAGAGACGGAGAAAGATCCGTTACTGCCCTTTGACCCGTGTCTGTGGGGGTGTCAGTGTTATGAGGGGCAAATGGATTTATTTTAGATTAATGCCAGGTTGGGCATTAATCAGGCCAAACTGAATGGTAAAATGGGAGCTCATGTATGCTAGAGTCTACTCAAAAGTTTTCATAGAACCGATGAGCTCGTTAACTTTTGTAAAGTTTGTCAAAAAATCGACAGTTGGTGGCCTAATAGCACAGGTTTCTGTGGGGTCAGCGTCACAAACAGACAAGGAAACAAACCAAACTTGTAATTTTATTGTCTAATTTTTAATGAGGAAAGAAGACAGAGGTGGATAGCGGCCATTATTCATAGGGACTAACAGTCCTCGGTGGAATCACTGATTTATGGGAAATGCTTTTCACAAGGTAAGAAGATCAACAACATTTATGTTATAAGTAAGTAAGATTAGTAAGATGCGATCAAATATTTCAATATTGAGAAGATATGTTTCTAATCATCAGTAAACATGGAGAAATGAGCACATCATGTGTCATAGCATGTACAACAAAAACTGGTTAGCACCTAAACATTTTTACCTTTTTAAATCTCTCTGTTGTCAGGGGAAACGCTGTTTATGACATAGTGGAATAAATCATTTGTCGTGAATTCAAGCAAAGTTGACAATTTGAACAATTCTATCAACACTTCAGGAGGGAAAAGATGTGGGTCGGTTTCTGAGCTAGCTATTTCTAACTTCTGTAAACACTGCTGTCTTATGAGTCCCAGCTAGGTGCTAATTCCACAGGGTAATTAGCTCAATTTGAATAAGGAGAAGTCATGGCTATACTAGAAAAAACAACTTGGTGAAAACAGTTGTAGCTGTTCCATTCAATACTCCCATCCTTCACTTTCAAAATCCATCATGGCGACTCTTGTGAATAAGTGACAGAGTTGCAAAGGGTCAATACTGCCACAATATCCTGAATTCAAATTCAGTGCTACCAAGAGTCTTCAGAAGTTGCCTAATTTGTAAATAGTCCCGTGTATAAAACATTCTCAGTATAAATTCAGCAAAATTCAAGCATGAAGCATGATGGTGGTAGCATAATGCTTTTCTGGCCCCAGACTTGAGATTGGGGGCTGATCCTAATGTTCACCTATGTCCAGATACAGGACATAGGTGAACATTACCCTAAACATACAGAAAGACAATTTGTAAAATTTAGAAAATCATTTAGCATTTTATTTCCACGTCACAACCATACATCAGTTGTGCCCAGTCCCAGTCCAGAAGGCAACTATCCTGCAACTTTTAGATGCCTCTTTTCTCCAACACATCTGAATTACATGAGCCGAAGGACCTGCTGGTGATGGAACTCAGGTGTGTTGGAGAAGGGATCCATGAAAGTTGCAGGAGAGTAGCTCTCTTGGATGTATTGGTCTACCACGTAAAATCCTAATAAAACACACTAGTTTGTCCTTTTGTATGCCTCTGTATATGCCTTGAGTTCTGACTGTTGAGCAGCTCTTCCTTTTCACTCTTCTCTACGGATAAATGGATAAGTGGAAACTAACGGTTCAGGGAAGTCATTATTCCCACCCTGGTCACACTTTCTAACTGTCGTTTCTAATCCATTCAGAGACTTGCGCCGGCCCCTCCTCCTTTTAGGCGGGAGGCGGAGAGGCTGGTGGCAGGGAAGTTTGAAGGCAATGACTGAAAGTAGTGAAAGTGTCTGTTTGCCCCTTCGGGCCCCTGGGATCCTCACGTGATAATGTGGGGTGAAAGAGCTCGAGCAGCGCGCTGACAGCAGATACGTCAACAGAGCTGCAGAGCCGTCACTATGGGCGATAGGCGTCAGCTGGGGACATAAATAATGTAACACCTATAGAATGTATCAGCAGCTGCATGATTGGAGTGTGTGGCACTCCGAGGGAAAGCTGCATTGTAATTCAAGACGAATTCTCAGTCGTCAGCTGCTGCATCCAGAGTCATCGGGAAGGACAAGAGAAAGGAGGGAAGAGACTCAAAGAGACTCCAACACTTAGCGGATTATTGGGTAAAGACAGTTTGAAAGGGCAATGTTGTCGGAAAATGTTTTGGCATGTCGGATGGCAGGTCACTCCGCAATCAGTGCTGCCACTGCAGGTGTTGTCCATCAGCTGTTGGAGTCTAAATGACCCGCAGTCATCCGGGATTCAGTATGGATTGGCTCTAAAACCCATGACCTCCCCAGTTTGAAACACGATGACATCAGCAACCCTCGACTGGCGTTATTTTGACAGCTGTCACACTGGAATTTGCTCCTATTACCCAACAGCAGCTGATGGAGGCAGCCAGCATGCAGAAATTTTTCTATTTTAGAACCAGCTTTTCTTTTGTATTTTTGACAAGATACATTCTTATTAAGGAAGCTCTGTTATAAAAATGTGGGTCGATATCAATATCCGATACCGATGTAACATCAATATCGATGTTAGTGCCGATATATTGTACATTCCTACTTCTGAAATGTTTCCTTTAAAGACGCACTGTAAACATTAAAAGGTTACTCAAACTCTTTTGACTGATCTCAGTCCAAGGTTTACCCCGGTGTATTATAATCCTGATGGGCCATCAGGCCTCCACCACAGCTCTAGGTTTGTAGTTGATGCATTGAACTGGACAGTCCCAATCAATGCGTTGGCCTTGCATTGGACTCTTTGTTCTAAAACTGTGGGGTTTTATTGTAATTATTGTTCAACATGAGTCACATGTTAAAAAGTGTCTGTTGAGGTTCTGATCATAAAAGCTTCAACTTCCAGGCCCATCTGAAGCTGATTCTTATTCTGTTCGGATCCACTTTCTCATTGATGGTATATGATGACTTCAGACACGCTGAAGGAAAGTTACTCCACACATCAAACCTCTTTTGTCTTTATTTCTTCGTTTAAACAGAGCAGCTTTGAGTGCAGCGCCATGCCACATATCTTGCCAGTCGTTACTGGGAAGTTGCCTTTTACCAGGCCTTTGCTCCAGTGTTTACCGCTGACAGGCTCTTAAGTGTTTCTTGTTTTAATGGAACATTGAAAGAAACGAACATGAAATGTTGGATATTACGAGGCCCACATAAACTATGGATATATAACAGGCAGTAAAGCAAATTTTTATGGCGAGCATATGCTTTAAGTTTCGTCTTCAGAGACTTGCTCACAATGCAAAAACACAGTGGATGACATAAAAGGCTTTGCCTGAGTGCATTCATACTCAGGCATACATGCATACTCCAGACTGAGTTCTCCAACTACCAAATCAATCTTTAATGCTCCTTTTACATGTGTTGTACTCTATCTCGTACATACTAAGGCTTCCTGACAGTGTTCAATGCTTATGAGTAAAAAACATCAGAACTAAAGGTAACTGACGGAAATGTGAATCCTGTTCACACCTAAAGACTAACAGAAGAGATAATTGAACGTGTTTTTTTTAACCTTTTTTTAACGAAAGCACCATAATAACTGCTAAGGTGCTGTTTGATGTATCCGCCTCACAGAGCTGCCCTCCCCGGCCACTCAGCTCCTCCAGACTAGCGGCAGCAGCAATGTGCAGACACCTGATGGAACTGTGCATCTGCTGAGATTATCATGGAAAATACTTCAGTCCAAAGCTCCTAAAACCGCTGGAAATGGCTTAATGGAGGAGCGATGTTACAAAGACATATGGAAGGTGGAGTGTTGGGAAGAGCAGGAGCTTCTTAAAGAGACAGAGGTACAAATTCAAGGCATCAAATTGTGAAGTCACATATATTTAATATATGCAGCATTTTTATAACAATTGAATGTATTGCAGTGACTTTATTATACTATAAAATGGCACTAAGTGCTTGAAAAGTGTATAATTCCGCCCCTTTAACATGTTACAAAAGACACAGTTTGTCCTTGAACATCTTCTAATATTTCAGTTACATCCTTATTAAACCACTCACTGATTAAGCGAACTACCTTGGCTCCTTCCTAATTTGTCGTGGTAAGTCACAAATACAGAGAAAATGTATCTTTCATGATAAGCTAACCTCATATTGCTAGCGAACAGCCTTACAATGAACACCTCTGCATCCGATCAAGCTCATCTGCGATCTGAACAGCAGGAGCTGTCAGCACAAAAACTGAAAATGCAAAGCTGAAACAATGCAACAATACTTACACTGAAATGCACTAAACACAGCAATCATTCAGATGACAGTACCGCCTCAACTAAATGCTCACAAAGAAATCCAAAAAGAAAAATGTAAAACCTTTCTCAATGAAGAAGTTGAAAAGACCAGGTTGGTAGGAATGAAGTATAGAAGAAAAAATTAAAATTATTAAGCGAAGAGAAGATGCCAGCCTGGCTGTAAAATGAGATATACTGGAAATGAGATATGTGGAATAATGGGGATGACAGATTAATCTCTGGAAGGACAACGTATCCCAGAAAGAACAATGTCTGAGGTGAAGCCTGAGCCGACGCTCATTTCTGGCATCTTTTTGCCTTAATCAAGGTTCCGTGACACCTGTGGGTGGGCTGGTTGCCCCACAATCCCCTCTGTCTTTCACAGAGAGGTGATGAATAAGAGCCGGTGGCCACCTCACAGATGCTCTCTCACACACACACACACACACACACACACACACACACACACACACACACAGAGAACATGACAGTGATTAAGTAGGAAACATTCAAACTGTTTTGGTCCCACCAACTTTCCTCATGTACGTAGCACACTGTCAGACGACCTGATCTCGCTTAGCTCCATTCTTTTTCTCCTTGGCTTTACTCTCCTTTTAGTTGAGTGTTAACAGCTATTTGCTCCCTGACAGATATTTTTTGTTTTATCGTTTTTGTCACATATAAATGCTTTGGATCAAACAGTATTTTGATATCAAAGTTAACTTGGGTGAATACAGTATGCAGTTTTCATTTTTCAGAGAGAACAGATCAAAATCGACCCGTAAACTCCTGTGACTGGACCGATCAGACGGCACACACTCAACTCGCCTTCTCCTTCCCAGAAATACTCCAGTGGATCTCTGACAGTCTTCTGCTGTCGTCCCTCGACGCTCCTGCTGCTTCATAGAACACCAGCCTGCCCACTCTCAGCTCAATTCACACTTATTTTACTTACCCCAAAGAAACATTAAAAGTTGTCTATAGCTCATATCGTCCAAGTGCCTCTACAGACCATCTTACACAGTGGTGTCCAAAGTGGGTCCTGGAGGCCTGCATGTTTTAGTTCTCTCCCTGGCGGTAACAACCTCCTCAGCATGTCAATGTTCTTCTTAGGCCATCATTTGATCCAGGTGTGTTAAACCAGGGAGAGAACTAAAACACGCAGGATGCTGGCCCTCCAGGACCCACTGTGGGCACCACTGATCTTACAGGACAGTAATCCAAAGCACTTTTTTTCTAACGTGCCTTGCTCAAGGACACAACAGACTGATAAACACCTGTTTATCAGTCTGTTTAACCCACCAAGTTGAAGAATGTACTCCTACCTCCTGAGCCACCGTTGCCCAAAGGCAATGAAAACATTGCCATACAATGATTGTTGTTGATTATTAATTTCTGATGTTTCATGGAAAGCACCCTATGTATTCAAATAAAGACTTCCAAAGTATCAAGTTGGTAGAGTCGAGTGATCAAGATCAGCTTCAAGATAAACTTTATTGTAGAGAGACGATTTATTTTACACCCACAGAGAACAAAAACACAAAAATATGCATTCATGATACAACAATATAAGGTAATGTTACCTTATAAGGTAATATTACACTAATTGGACAAATGAAGATGTGTACCACTATGCATCAGATAGCAGTAATCTGCAGTTAGTAGGTGGTTTGAGCTAGCAAGCATAACGTTGGCCTTCATTGTGCAAGTTTCAGTTGAGCTGGGAGAAATCTACAAGGACAATCATTCTGCTGCACATCTTTATAATGAAATCTGTCTGTTTATTTGACGGACTCAACAAATAAAAGTTAAATCTGACTCAGAAAACAGGAGGAAAACAATTCCTATCCATGTGAATTCTTCATTGCCTATAGCTGCAGTGCTTTTTTCCAGTATCAGAATCAGTCGTGATTCCGACACATCTGTAGGGCGACAGATGTTAATCTTCTACATGAGTCATTAATGTGATGTTGAAGGGAAAGTTTGGGTTTCATGTTTTCTCCAGTTATGAATAATAACTCTCACTGCAGCTCACTGAAGTCCCAAAACCGACTTTGTGATCCTTTTCGGGATGATGGATGCAAATGACATGGCTTCACAACCAACACTAGCTCTCTCTGTACTCCACTATATGAAACGTTTTTTTTTTTGTTTTTAACTTTGCTGTTCTTTATATCACTGTGAAATCACAACAGCTTGAGAAAAATAACAAGATCATGTCATGGTAGCATCCTTCTCAAGTCTGTTGACTGAAGGAGATCTGCAGTTCGACAGCAGAACGAGTTGTGGGGGGAGTTAAAGGACAAAATGACAGCAAATGTGAGATGTGTTTAAGAAAATTGTAGTTTTTGCAGAGTTTGTCCCAAAACTGGAGCAGAGTCTGCAGTGAGAAAAACACTTGTTATCTGAAGCAGCGTTGGCTGACTAGTACATGAAGAACAGTGTTAGATATATTCTGCTAGATAGTTTTGTACTAATAACATATTCTACAAAGGTAATGCTTGTCTGCTATTGCCAACAATTCGAAGTTACCAAGGCTCCCAGGCTGACTCTGTGACAACACAGGTTCAGGTGAGCTCAGTAAGTGAGCAGAACTCCAATGTTGTTCAGCTTCTTCTTGTGTGAAGCTGCCACAGGGTGAGTTCACAATCCCAACAGATTACCGGAAATTACCTGTAAACAGTCGTCTTCCACAGCGAGGAGAGAAGAGCCGAGCTGAATGAAGCGACTGTTAAAGTTAATTCAATATTGAGAAGAGTGGCCAACACTAATTTTAAAACACCATCATCGTTCACAACTTGTCCTGTTCACTGATTGACCCAGTTGAGATTCTTCTGGAGGAATCCAGCTCAGTGGGTTGCAAGGCAGTGACCAAACTAAAAGAGAACTGTTATGAACGTTATGGACGTTCATATCCAAAACGCTATGAACGTCCCTTTAACATGTTAATGTAATATTAAGCCAGTTGGACAGTGTCCCACAGCAGCAGATGCTCGTACCAGACACAGATGGCGTTCCCTAAAATGCTAAAGGTCACAGAGAGTATGAAGCAGGGATGAGAAAGAGATGAAAGGTGTCTGCGCAGTTTTTTTTTTAGCTTTTTTTATATGTTATCATTATCACCGGATTCTGCAATATTGTGCAGCCGAGGCACCCATCAGGACATTATCAAATAGGCCGACTAGATACAAAGCAAATTGACAACCAGGACGCAATAAAACCCACAGGCGAGACACGATAATTTAAAATAACATTAAACATACATATTTAAAACTGTGCTAGAGTGACTTAACAAGGTTCCCTTTAAACTAAATAGATATCTTCCTAAACTGACTGTAGATTCCTAACTTTTTGCAAACACCATTATGGTGCTGGATTTACTTCTTCCAGCCTATTGGAAGAATTGGCTGGAATAATAATAATAATAATAAAGAAAAAAAACAGCAGTAGAAATAGAGTTGTAAAATGCTCTTTGTGTTCTCGTTATTCACTTTATGACACGGTTACAGCTTTAACCATCAAAACAGCAGCAGGTCTGAGTTGTCTTCTTGCAGACATTATGGTGCTTTGAACTAAATACTGTCAAAGTAAAGCCTCTTAAAACTTTCCAGCTTTAATTCCTTTTTTACATCCCTGTGCTGAACCAAGCCAAGGTGTGGGGGAGACTGATAGGGACTTCCAGCTCCTTGCTGCCCCTGAGAATCTGTCAGGAGGAACTCAGGTCTTATGGCAAACAGTGCCATAGTACTCTGACTGCTGCATGATCCGGATTTCTGAACCACGTATCAGTTATATTGTTTATTGTTGTTTTTTCTTGATGCTTGTAGGCACCATACCATTTATCAGCACTTGTACGGATATCAGTATCCGTACAAGTGCTACTGATATTGGTATCTGTAAAGCGTATTTACTTGGTATCGTAGCGATACCAAAATATCTAGTATTGTGCATCTCTATATGCCAGGATACATTCATATTTTAAGCACATTGTAGTCTGATAAACATAATCAAATTAAATCCCAAACCTTGTCACCGTGGTATAAAAAAGTATAGTAGAGTGTGCTGTCTCAGGGATATCATATAGCGATATGAATATCTTCATAACAGCTTTGATTATTATGTTCATTCAGTTAATTATGTGGAAAACTTCCTAAAGCTCCAGAAATCCTCCTACAGGAAGTAGATGAGCATTTTGAATGAAAACCAAAGCTTTAAGTTCCAATGGCTTTACTTTAACCCAACAAATGTGTACAGTATTCAAACTAATGTGTTAAAATGTCTTTAAATAAACAACAATAATAATAAAAAAAACATTATGCTGTGCGAAGCTGAAACCTTTCTGAGACCGAATCACCTAATTACACACATTTTCTTTATCACTACAGTAAAAAGAGGAGAAAACGAGCAAAAGGCAGGCGGTGGGGAGAGAAGGGTGAAGTGGAGGGACTGGTGAGACGTGGCTGTCTCTCTGTCACTGTCGGCTCTTTAAGGAGGGACTTAGAAGTGCCCATTTTCCAGAACAAGGGTGGTTAAGAACCATGGAAAACAAGATTACTCAACCCGCTCTCATCCAATTAATTACTGGATTGCTGGGGGGAAATAAACTCTCCTCATCTCCCAACGCCATCACTGCGCAACTCTTCACCTCTTCACCAGAGAATATCAGGGAATCTGAAAGAAAATCAGCAGCTAAGACGTGGTCTCTATAAGGAACGATCGCTACACACCCAATTAAAACTGTCCAAAATAAATTGGCCTTCTAAGATTAATCTAAGCCTTCGTTAGAAATAAAGACATAGAGAGTTAATTAGTTTTGTGAAAAATTCTCGAGAGGATTTCTTGGTTTATCTTTTCAACGTAGTGAAGTGCTGTAAGTCTGTGGAAAATTAAGGCTTTCTTCTCTTTTGCCTCAACATTTCTTTGGCAACGCGAAGGGGGGAAAAATAAATAAAATAAACCCCTCCATATTTAAGCTGAAAGCAGTCTTGAAGGTTATAACCTCTCATTTGCTTTTCACTCTGGCACAAAGTTAAAAACAGTCAACAACTATGATACAATAAAAGCCTGAAGCTCTGCCCAAAAACAAATCTGCAGGAGTGTGGGCTGCCCAATCGCAGGCCTGCATCCGGCTCTGTGGGAGTTAAAGGCCGGAGATCTCGATAGCTGCCTGGAACAACAAATCCTGCAATGCGGATGGAGTCTGCCAAGTGAGGATTTGCGTATCATCTCTCTTTTCTTTTACCTCTTTCTGATAAACGCCGCAGCATCTCTACATAAGGATTCACGAGCAGAATTCCTCCTGTGATGCCCCCACCCATCCAATCATCTGCAGCGAGTCAGAGTTCCCCATCAGCACACCTTCCGGCACAACGCGTTCAGCTGCTGCGGCTTAACACAGCGAGGAAAAGAAGTGCGGAGAAGAAACAGCATACAGTATTTACAATGGCACAGTAAATACATTTGACAATAGTTGGATAAAAACCTAAAAAAATTAACATTAAAAAAAATAAAAAATTGGGAAGGGGTGCTGTGGTGGTACAGGGACAATGCAAGACCCACATACAGAGGCCTTAGTCCTCGTGGTGGTAGTCACAGGTTCGATTCCCGGCCTGGCAACATTTGACGCCTGTCTTCCCCCTCTCTCATTACCCTCTTTCCTGTCAAACTACTTTCAAAGAAAGGCCACTAGAGCCAACAAAACCTTTAAAAAAAATGGGAAAAGAGGCCAAAATGGAAGAATGGAAACAGGTCAGGGAGGGACACTGAGGCACAGGAGCATAATTCTAGTTAGAACTGGTTGTATTTTAAATTTGTCTGGTTTCTTTATGTCTGGATTAACAAACAGGATTGCAAGTCAGAAGCCTTTTCTGGTGAAGACTGGTGAAATCTCTAAAGGTTTATGGGAGAAAGTGTTACAGCCTGAAGAAACCAGAGTGGAAGTTTTGGCTACCAATCAAAATGGTAAGTTTGACATTAAAGATGTTTTCACAGCTGATAGTCCAGTAGACTGACTTTGATTGGGGATCAAAGTTGCAACATTTGTTCCATTTTCACCTGCTGTAGTTTTATTTCTCACTGCACCGAGTCAAATGAACCAAACCGTTTGAGCAACCTGTTCCCCCCCTCGCCTGTGGAGGCGCTACACCAAAAAACCTCTGAAGAATACATGAGCAAAACTGCCTTCTTTATGAAATGCAAGCAAAAATGGAGTGCTGGAAGATTTTAACAGTTGTAGCCATTTTCAATGAGAAAATGTCTCATTTTCTTTTGCCAATGACAAAAGAAAACGAGACATTTGTCCCACTAGCACTAGACTCGTGTTTCTTTCGGTTGTATTTACCCAGAATGCTCTGGCCTGTAGTTCACTTCCTGCTTTTGTTTGCTGGTTGTATCATGAATGATGTTTCGAGTCGCACTAAATTAAATTCCAGGTGATGTTCAACACGTTGACAATAAATGACTGACTCAACTTAATATAGTGTACTTAATGTCAAGAAGCGAAGCCATTTCCTTCGGCCATCATAATCTTGGGCAGGCTTTAATTGAAATTTCTCCAACAGCCTCCGTAGCTGTGGGTTATGTTCAGTCCTACCATTTTCACATTTCAGACTCGCAAACTTTAAATTTCCACAGGGCAAAGAGTGACTCGTGGAAGAAAATTATAATGCACTCATCAGTGGAGAACGAAGAGAAGAAGGAGCAGAAGCGGAAGCCAATTACCCACATGGGAGGTCGACTGTGGTGGAAAGTGGCCGGCTGTTTTCTGTTCGATAACTACAGCGTGTCATCCCTTTGTGTCAACCAGAATTTTATCAGCCGCCCAGGGCTCGGCAGGAGAAGGCAGCCCCTTGCATGAGCAACAACAACAACCTGCAGCCAGACAGAGCCGCAGGCCCCAGATGGAAATGGAAATTAAGGGAGTCGGGCCACCACAGGGGCAAATGATATGCAGCACATGAGCTGAAAAGAAACGTTGGACTGGGAGATACTTTCACACACGGAGGGATTCATTGCACTCGGCGTGCTACCAGCAGGGAGGAGCATGGAAAAGGAAAATGTTACAGGCATTAAAGAGGTAGGATTAGGCTTTTTTTTTTTTTTTACCTCCCCTTCACAGTATTCCTTTCAAGCCTGCAAAGTTACAAAGCTCCAAGTAGACAGCAAAAGGAGTTGTGTTTCTTTAAGAAAGCGCCACTGTAGACTGTCATGTAAACCTTACCCACATGTGACGGAGGAATCCTGATAACTCAGACAAGAACTGTATTTCTATTAGAAGTTCTGTCGACTTCAAATATTCTGTCACCAATTAGCTAGCTGTTCAGTCACATTTCTTGTAGAATTCACAGTAAAGACTGAAAATGATCAATTGGTTCAAATGCAAACACAGCTTTCAATCATTTCCTGAATGTGTTTTCAAAGAGCATAAAGCTCAACTTGAGTTTTAAAGAATGTCTGTTCAGCGCAAAACTTTCCAGTTAAGATTTTTATCAAACAAAGTATTTTAGTTTTAAACTAGAGCCCACCAAATGTTATCCTTTAACTGAGGAAACAATTGTTCTGACAATTCTTAAATATAATAATATAAATAATTTCTTGCCTCTCTATCATTTTTTTCTACTTCCTATCATGTACAGGTAACCAAATTAAAAGTGATGGAAGGCATTATGCTTTTAGAATTGTATCACTCATGTACAGCAGTGTGGTCACTTAGCCCAAATAGAAGTATATATTTTATTGTCAATTCTATAAATAAAAAGAGATTAACTTAAAAACGACTTCCAAAAAAACCCTTTACGTTTTAATTATAAAAACCTCTTTAGGCAACCACCAAAATCAATATTATAAATCTTTGTCAGTTTGACATTCTTTAAGCACTACTTTAGTTTAGTTGTTTTTTAAGCCAACGAATATTATATTTGCTCTTTTTCATTTTGTTTATGCACTCAATCTGTGTAATGGAATACACAATGTGGAAACGCTGCCAGTAGTGTGACATTTAAAAATATCAGCCAATGTCACCCATTAGCATATCTAACATTATCAGCGACTGAAACAACACGGCACACAACATCAGTTCCTGGTATATTATTGGACAAGCTAGTTAGTTTTGTATTTACCTATTAAAGGGCAACAGCAGAATAGAAAACAATCCAACAATCCAAGAAAACAATATTGGGTCCCCAAATAAATAAAACAATGACAAGCCAGGTGTTTACATGAAATTATTCATTTTCACAGTTTTGTGTCATAGTCAGTAAAAGCTTTGGAAGTGTAGCAGTGTGGCAATGTAGTAATGTGCAGAAACCTTTGAGATCGCAACTACGACTAAAAGTCTACACCCCTGGTCCCTTAATAAAACACATTCTTTGATATTCTGCAAAATGTAATGGTGACAATAAAAGTGGCAGTTCAGCAACTCTAGAATGCACACTGTTTAGTTTTTCTTCCGGAAAGCTAACGTTTGAAGGGCTCCCTCCCTTCTTACCTTTCTTTCCCACAAAGCTTTAAAAGAATGTCTTGTCAGTCTCCATATTCCCCCTGGACATCAATGCTTATAACACTTACCAGAGACATTAGCTTGGACCACACACGCACCACCAGGTCGGCTCCTGCTTTCTGTAGATGTTGGTTTAGAGGAGTTTGGGGTAACACAGTGGGACAACAAAGTGGGTCACTTGGTGAGATTATAAGGCATCAACCACTGGAGGAAATACCCCAAGTTAGTAATTCAAGAAATTTGGGGATTAGCTGATGTGTAATAGCAGAAAGGCTCTGAGGCGGCTGATTCAGAGAGCAGCTGAGTCAACTGAGTAACAGTTAAGGAGAGAAACTCTTTAGCTGAGCCGGCCTGTCTCTCTAATTACCAGACAGAGTGTCAGCACCAACATCACACTAACTCACAGACTTCTGAGAAAGAGTAGCGGCATCAGCTTCTTCAGTGCATCAGGACAGACATCATTCAAAAAGGGCAAAAACATTGTTGCTAGTTGTCAGAGTGCCTCGCTCCGTTCTCTTTGTTCTGGTTTGCTTTGAGAATAGACTGGTGAGTCAAAAAAAAACCTCAAAAAATGGGTTTCTAGAGACAAGACAATAGCAAACTCTGCAGATAAAATTTCAAACACTATCATTTGGCTAAGCTTATGAACTAGAGTCAATATGTTTATTGTGTGTTGCAGACAGACAATTGGCCGGAAATTCTTTTCCGCCAGAGGACGATGGTCCCAGATTTATGACGCTAATCCTCATGTCACATGAGCACACACTACTCTGGTGTCTCCTGGAGGTTCCTGCTTGATGAGGCAAATGAGACCACATCACCACTTAAAACCAGAGATTAATCCTGGAGTCACCAAAACTCAAGACACTTTGCCTCAGAGTTGAGAAGTTGTGTCCCGGCAAAGTACGACACTCACCAGGAATTAGTCTGATTCATTAGCTGAGTGGATCTTCTCTCTTCATCTGGTTCGAACTTGGCCTGGCTTCTTTTGGAAGCATTAGTTAGTTTTTAATATGAACAGGCAGCTGCGTTTCTTTTGCACTTTTTTTATTATTTTTTTTTTTTTATTAATGAGACGGCTTTCTTCAAGTGTAGATTCATGAAATAGTTAGGTAATTTCCATTAGTGCCGGAATTCTTCCCGGGTCCATTTCATATTAAAATTATCTGACAGTTGGATGGATTCAGAATGTTTTAAGGCCTTTGGTGGCTCAGATAAGGGACATTGTGGTCCCAGTGGGTGCTGCTTAAGAGAGGTAATACATCAACACAGTTCAAAAGATTACTATGACGACAACACGTTTGCATTAAGTGGATGTGGAAATGTGTCCTTGAGATGGCCTGCCAGAAGCTGAATTATGAGGAGAGAGGTTGGAGGGAGTAAAACGAGACGAAGAAAGAAAATGGAAAGAGAATAAGGGCATAAGAAAAGAGCTGTTAGAAACCATTGACAGAAGAAACAAAAAAAGAAAAGTTAACAGGCAAATTAGATAACTTTAAAAACAAAACAACTACGTGTTTAGGAACAATGAATGGATAGAAATGAAACCTTCAGGGTGGTGCATGCTGTTGCTGCAGAGCAGGCGCCCCCAAAATGGAGGCCAATAGTCCTGAGGGTTGATAGCTGATATTTCTAACGCATTGCCTTCCCTGCTTCACTCTCTGCTCAATGTTTTTGGCTTGACTACGGTCAATAAATGTCACACAAATGTTAATACCAAAAACATTCAAGCTTTAATGGGTCCAACTTTGATAGATTTGGAGATGTTGGCGACCTCTCACAGTTAAGATAATGGGTTGTTTACATTGAATTAGGGAGGCAGAAAATATCAGCGCTAACATCAGGATTGGCCGATTTTTGTCATTTTCTGAACAGCTCAGATTTCCATATCAGTGCATCCCTTCATTGGACAGAGTGCTGCTTGCAGTTAGCCATGCTAACAGTACTCCCAGCTAATTTAAGATGCTAAAGAGAACTCAAAATCTCAACTCTATAGTCATATGGTCTTTATTAGGTGTTTTAGTGAAATGTGACGTCAGTCTGTGTATTTTCATTTCCATGCCCGTCCAAGATCCAGTCAGCAATCAGTTTATTCAGCCTGCTTATTGCTCTGCTGCCTCTCACCTGCATTCTGCTCCGTCTAAGGCCCCTCCAGCTACAGACACCTCGCCGGATAATTGATTGCACTCGAGTGTGTATATTGCCAATAAAAAAAATACTTTCCCACCTCGGATACTTTACCCTTTCTATTGCTTTTACAACCAATCATGATCAACAAAATTTGGCTGATGTTTTATTGCCAGCCAAAGCGCTGTATTTCAGCTTGTGACAAAGTGGTTCAGTTTCTGTTCACCACTTGTCCTTTACTCTTATTTCTGATTCACGTACTTCCTATAGTTGGTTATAATGCTTAAATTTAAACATTAGTTTGCAACCTTGCTTCACTTACTATTTGTTTGTGTTAGCATTATGTTGCAGTTTCCATCTATTTATATGTTTAGGTTAAAGCTACTACTCCTGGACTATTGGTTGAACTTGTTTATTTTGTTTCAAAGTATATTCATGTTATTTCTTTTCCTTTTTACTCACCATTGTTTGTCCCTTGTAGGTCTGAGTGTGGGACGGGCCGGCCCAGTACTTCCTGTTTAAATGGCTGGATGATGTCATTGATTACCTGACTAGTTTCTACCAATTAGAGGGTTTTCTTTTGAGTATTGCTTTGTTTGTTTTTCTTTGAAGTAACTTTTTGAGTTATTTTCTATTACATGGTTTATTTTGCAGACCATTTCATTGTGTAGATAAGTTTGTAAATTAGATTAATAGTTTTATTCTTGTTTCTCTGTTTAGATTTTTGTTTTTTACCTGTTCAATTGTGGCTTGGTCCACTCAAGTGCAGGTGTGTTGCCAGTTGGCTATAAACACAGTGAGTTCTTAGAAGTTAGGGAGGGTCGTCGGAGTCGACAGTAACAAATAAAAGCCATCAGAAGAATCCTGAACTGGTGGCTGACGCTGTTTTTTGTGCACCTTGCTGATCCTTGACCACACTATTCTCCACAGCTCACGTTTGAATACCTTTCAAAGTTTAGATTTATACAACCACTGGTGAATAGGGTATAAAAAGTGTGTGCAAGAAAGCAGCTTAATCACAATACGAGCCACAGGCCACAGCACTGGGCAAGTAAACTTAATCCTGTCCACACCAAAGCTATGAAATAATGCAGCAGGAATATACTCTCCAAGAATTTATCTGGCACCAACAGAGCTGTTCAAGTTACCAATTTAGACCAACAAGCAAAGATTATACAACGTTCCTATTTGTTTTTTTAATCACCTGTTAACAGAATATTATCAGAGTTCTCCTGAATGTCTTTTCTACCGACTTGCTGAAAAAGTATCAAGACCGCTGACGTCTGAGGCAGCATGCATCTAATGGGAACATGTGATGGGAACATGTGATGGGAACATGTGATGGGAACATGTGATGGGAACATGTGATGGGAACATGTGCGACCAAGTGTGAGTTGCTGTTTGAGACGAGTCACCAGAGCAATGCAGCCGGAAGCAGAACCAGCCTTTAATAATCAGAGGGGGTATTAGAGAGTGGCGACTGATTTCCAGTGTTTGGACCTGAAAGTTGCTGACAGCGCAACACTTTGTTAATGCCAGGTATTAAAAGAGGTCAGGAAAGCACTAAGGGACATAGGCAAAACTAATAAATAATGCAAATCCACTTTCAGCAGAGAGCTCACAGGGGCTCAAAGGGACTCTCATGTTAAGACTCATAAGCTGAGAGCGATACACTTAAGTTTTCAAGAAAAATCTGAGTTTTCCAAACTAATCTGGATCCCATTTTTGAACCACTTTGGGCGACATCTTAATCATCTTTAGTTCAAGGGAACGTTCTTTTCTGAAAAAATAAAATAATGGCATGTTTGTTTCTAGAATGAGCATACAGTTGATCCATATATTCGTAGAGGTTAGGGACTACAACCCCCCCGAATAAAAACACTTATATAAATGCCTATTTAACAGTAATAAAAATTTTTTTTTAAAAAACACCAAATATACCATTATATGCATTGTGCTGTAAAATTGCGCACAGTGGAAGCTGTTTTAGCATTATCACACAAGCTAACATCTACAGTCTACATTCCTTGATTTGCTCCTTTCCAAACACCAGCCAATACTGGGTCAAGCAGCTTTGCATGAGTTACGTTCCACAAAAGAATCTGTGACCACAAACCAAACAGCAGAAGGTAAAAATGGTAAATGGTTTGTGCTTGTATAGCACTTAATCAAATCCATAGACAAGCCTGCAGCAAGTAGCTCCCACCTAACTGAACAGCTGAGCTCATTATAGGAGCTACTCCTCAGAGCAACGCTGGTAAAAACCTTGTTAAAGGGTTAATAGAGGAGCCATGTTGGGATGACTTCCTGAAGGTTGAGATTCAGAAAGAGCACAAGTTTTTTAAAGAGACAGAGGTCCGACTTTGAGGCGTTAAATTACACAGTAAAATTTTGCATATCATATTTGATCTGAATGTAGCGCTTTTCTAACAACTGAAGTTAACAGTTACAGGATTGTGCTGTAAAATGTTCCTGGAAATGACATAATACTGCCCCTTTAATACAAAGGCAGTGTACATTCTTTTCACCTTTACTATGAGTCAGCTGCACTCTTGCTACTGACTGTTAAAAATGCACAATTCTCCCTCCTGCAGTACACAATGTGAGGTACTCACAGCCAGGCATGGGAGGTGACGCGGTTGGTTGATGGCTTTTTTTATCTTCAGATTTTTAGTTTTGCTTTTTCACCGCTTTTCTTGAGCCGTTATCATTCGGTAGAGAGGATAAGTCAGCACTGCCGATGGAAAAGTTCCACATGGAGAATTTTTGCTTTTTTGATGAAATAAAAAGAAAAAACTTGATCACTCTGCCTTGAGCCACCAGACATTTCCAGAACACATCACCTTTGGCCCACAAGCTACCATTTCCCAGTTGTGATGTTCATCATGTTTGGTTTCTTGAAGTTTAGATTATCTGCTTAATCATCCAGACTGGTCATTTTTAAGAAGTTCATAAGCAGCAACAGGCACATTTGAACATTGATTTATGATTATGGTTAGACTGTGTCAGTTAGAGAGATGCTTTCCCGAACAGAAAGCCATGATAAACATACCTGACTTTAAAAATCGACAGGTCTTTGATTTGCTAGAACAGTGCATTATGAAAACAAATTGGAAACATTACACAGAAAATGTATAAAACCAAGCAAGGGAGATAAATAACCTTTCAGTGGCGGAAAAGGCTACGTTGTAAAAAGAGAAGGACATATATATTTTAAAAAGGATGAGGGCTGCATTAATGAGCTCTCATAGCCGGGCAGAAATATCACTGCACCACCATCACTCACTTACTTAGTGCAAAGATGATTTTTGTGTAATTGACATTAAACTTGATTGATGGTTGACCGTCTCAATCAAATTTTAGTACATTTCCCCCCAATCTTTCAGTTGCTGGAGGAAACCAAAAGAATTAGATCAAGCAACCTAAATGTACTTCCTAATGGACAGTGTCACATGATTCTCCCAGTGAGATCATCGTCTTAGAGCGGACTGTAGAGACGGCCATGAGACTGTAGAGACGGCCATGAGACTGTAGAGACGGCCATGAGACTGTAGAGACAGCCATGAGACTGTAGAGACAGCCATGAGACTGTAGAGACGGCCATGAGACTGTGGACACGGCCATGAGACTGTAGACAGCCATGAGACTGTAGAGACGGCCATCCATAAGACTGTAGAGACGGCCATGAGACTGTAGATGGCCATGAGGCTGTGGACACGGCCATGAGACTGTAGAGACGGCCAAGAGACTGTAGAGATGGCCATGAGACTGCAGAGACGGCCATGAGACTGTGGACAGCCATGAGACTGTAGAGACGGCCATGAGACTGTGGACATGGCCATAAGACTGTAGAGACGGCCATGAGACTGTAGAGACGGCCATGAGACTGTGGACATGGCCATGAGACTGTAGACAGCCATGAGACTGTAGAGACGGCCATGAGACTGT